>JANVCL010000003.1:9486594-9503930 GCA_026546855.1 Erythroxylum incrassatum | reverse complement strand
GTAAATTATTTTAGCTGAAAATTTATTTGGGGAATAATCTAATTATTTTGGATTTTTGGTGTTTTTTTTGAAAATTTCTGAAATTTTGAGGTATTTTTTTGATTATTGTTAAGTGGAGTTGAGTTGTATGATTACCTGCTATAATTGATCTTGTTTTATGTCATGAGTGAACCATCGAAGATGGTTACACTCTACTGAGTTCGCAAAACTTATCAAAATTGCACCGTTGCTTTTCAGGTTCGAGAGTGAGGCGACCTAGCTTCTAAGACTCCATAGAAGCATATTTTATGCAACTGTTATAGTCAGATTTGGCTCAGAATTCAGTTAGCCGAGATTGAGGACTTAGCTTTTGTTTTCATGTTTATTGTATTTGGTGTGTATTGAGTTGTTTAAGCTCATAGGGTAACGTTGTAAATCTTGGGTGGTATTGTGTTGTACGAAACAATGTAAATTGTGGATTTTGACTATTGTGATAACATTTTGAGTTTACAAAAAAAAGTGTTATTGATGGTTTAGTGTATGATGCTATGTTATGTACAGTGAAGATAAGATAGTTAACATGACATTTCTAACAGGCATGTACACGTGTACCCGATGGACACACATGCATATGTCAGTTGGGAATGGGGTGTTACACTCGTTCTCAAAGTTTCTTTTTCCAACGATCTACTGAAACAATTAGTCGTCACTTCCACCAAGTACTCAGAGCAATAATTACCCTTGAGGATCAATTTTTGGTTCAACCAAATGGGTTAGTTGTCCCTCCCGAAATAATCAATAGCAGTGGAAGATTTTATCCATATTTTTAGGTATTTTTTAAAAACAATTTATATACAAAAACATACTTTTTATTAATAAAAAATTCTAATACATTTTATGGAATTTTTAGAATTGTATTGGTGCTCTTGATGGAACACATATCAAAGTAAAAATTTCAAAGGAAAATATATCAAGATACAGAGGAAGGAAGAGTTATCATACAATGAATGTCTTAGTTGCATGAACTTTTGACTTGAAATTTACATATGTTCTTACCTGGATGGGAAGGTTCAGCATCAGATTTAAGAATTTTAGATAATGCATTAGCTAGAGAAGATAAGCTCATTGTTCCTCAAGATATCTTTTAGTTGAAGATTATTAAATTCCATATTATATACAAAAAGTGTTATTGTCAATAAGCATCTAGTAAATGTTTTTACTTTTATTTATAGGTAAATTCTATTTAGTTGATGCTGGATATATGTTGAGGTCCGGATTTATTGCTCCTTATAGAAGTACTCAATATCATGTAAAAGAGTATTCTTAACAAGCTACAACTAATGCAAAAGAGTTATTCAACTTAAGACATGCTTCATTACGTAATGTAATTGAAAGGGCATTCGGTATTTTGAAGTGCAAATTTTC
This sequence comes from Erythroxylum incrassatum, assembly GCA_026546855.1. NCBI lineage: Eukaryota > Viridiplantae > Streptophyta > Magnoliopsida > Malpighiales > Erythroxylaceae > Erythroxylum > Erythroxylum incrassatum. The sequence continues at coordinate 9,502,526 of JANVCL010000003.1, read as the reverse complement.
CATTTTATCTGAGATATCAAGATATGATGTGAACACATTATCTGAAATTATGTTAGCTTGTTGTATTTTAAATAATTTTTTGATACAATATGATCCAGATGAAGAACTTATTGCAAAAGTTGATGGAGAGCTATTGAATAGTGATCATGAGGATGATAATGTATTTGGAGGAAATGCTAGGAATGAAGATGGTAGAATAGGAGAAATAATAAGAAATACTATCGCTGCACATATGTGGAATGATTACATTTTTCAACATTTATTTGTTGAAAATTTTGTCATTACATTATGTAACTTTGTTTATGTTTGTCATTTGAATGTCATTATCTTTAACAATTTTATGCTTCTCTATGTTGTTGAAAAAAATAAGAGTTAATAACAATATAAGATGGCTTGTGTTGGATTGTATTTGGAAAAATAGGTGAAGATGGACGAAGAGGTGAATTATGATGAAAAAAAAGCTGATGGATACTTTAGGTGGAATTATGAAATGGATAAGTGCATGCTTCAAGTTCTTAGGGAGCAAAAAAAATAAAGGCTAAAAGGAGGATAGAAATTTTAGTGCTGGTGCATATAGAGAGGTGATGAAGGAAATTAATGAAAAGTTTGGGGTTAAGATTAATTGGAGCAAAATTGTAAATCGGTTGAGAACTTTAAGGGAAGAAATGCATTTGGCAATATTTCTTGATGGCAAAAGTGGAATTGGATGGAATGATGTTACCAAGACATTTGAAGCGGTTCCAGAGGTGTGGCAAAGCATGATACAGGTATTTTATTTAATACTTATATAGTTAAAAAATTTTATTTGTATTATTTTTTATGCATGAAGTTTGTTGACATAGTTTCTTGTATTTTGATTGATACGTTAACGAAAAGGTGAAACATATTCGAGGGAAGCCTTTATCTAATTTGGACCTTGTTCGCGAGATCTATGAGAAAGATAGAGCCACTGGATCTGAAATTGAAAGTGCAAAGGAGAAGGTTCAAAGATGTGAAAAGAAAAGGTGTGATATGAATATTGAGGACATTAATAATATGCAAACAAATAATGAGGTTCATTTAGAGAGTTTATATCCATTTGGAAGTGAGAGTACTCCAACAACACCAACAACTTAAGCTCCCTCATCATCAACACCTGCAATGTCAAAACCATCTTACACGGGTAAGAAAAGAAAAGCACGAGTGGAAGATCAAATTTTTTCGGAATTACAAATTATGTCCAATGCAATGAAAGAAATTGCATACGCTATTGTAGCCACAAACTCTTGTGTTAGAAAAGAAGAGGAAATATTTGACGCAATGAAAAAATTAGGATTGAAAAAACGTGTTCTCTTGGATGCAATTACTTGGCTTGTAAAGCATCCTAACTTTATTAGTATGTTTTTTGCATGTCCAATTGAACTACGTTTAGATTGGTTGTCTAGCCAAATGGATTGATGTTAGGTTTTTATAGCTTGCTCTATTTAAGTGAGGAATTTTATGGATGATGTAACTTGCTCTATGCAAGTGTGAGTGTTATTTATTTAATTTTCTAATATAACGATCTTATGTTTCCTTATTACAAGAAAACATGTTAAAACTTGTTATGATATTATATATAATTTGGAGTGTAATATCAAAATTTGATAGTACCTTGTAGTTATCAACGCAAAAGAATTATTATTCATACATACATTTTTAAGCTTCTAAATTATAATAATTTTTTATTATCTTTCTATATATGCGTGAATGTTTATGAGTTAATAATATTATTTTTTGGTGAAATAATTAAATTAAATTTTAATATTATTAAATTTGTTCCAAACATTATAATTAAATTCAATTATAATATTATTAAATTTGTTTCAAATAATATAAATGAAATTAAATTTAATCTCATTAAAATAATTAAATTCAATTTGTTAATGTATTCAATTTCTGATACTCTGTCTTAAAACATAGAACTTGGGATACAGAAGATATCGCATGTCCCCTACCAGAACACAATGAGTTCCTTGTCAAGAGCTGCCATTGAAGACTTCCTTCCATATAAAAGAAACGACACTTACATTAATATATTTTCTGACCATTAATAAAGACCCAAAGCAAAAAGGAAATCAAAATAAAACTCAAAACAAACATCATAACCCATCAATTCAGAATTTCAGATCCAAACATGAGCCTGCATTGCATAGTATTGAATCCAAAATCTCCAACTAGAACTCACAAAGTCACAATATAACTGTGAAGATTAAAGTAAGTCAGAAACAAATCAAAAACATCCCAACATCTAATCCAGAAAACACAACAAAATTGTTTAATTTTAACCTAGGCAGTAAGCACAACGGCGCCACCAGCCTCCTTAATCTTCTTCTCAGCAATCTTAGACAGAAGCTTAGCTTTCACAACAATGGGCTGATTCTGAGGCAAAACCCCCTTACCAAGAACCTTAAAGTATCCAAATTGAGTCACGTCAACCAAAGGAACGTTGTCCTTGGTGGCTTTGTCCTTCACGTCTTGAGGAATCATGGACCATAGCTTATCAATGTTGACGATTGGGCAGTAGAACTTGTTGCGAAGCTTGTGGAAGTATCGCATACCCACTTTCCCGAAATACCCAGGATGGTACTTGTCGAAGAGGATTCGGTGGTGGTGCATGCCTCCGGCGTTTCCGCGGCCTCCCGGGTGCTTCCGGTGCTTACCGATTCGGCCGTGTCCCGCGCTCACATGGCCCCTCTTCTTGCGGTTCTTCTTGAATCGGGTCGTCATTTTGGCAGGAAAAGCTGAGGGTTCCGGAGAGCGGCGGCTGAGGCAGGAAATATGGTTTGGTGGGTTTTATTTAGAGGGAGAAATGAGTTTAGACGGTTTTGTCCTCTAGGGTTTTGGGATTGTTTTACAGGTTTTAAGGATAGTTGCGGAATCTAGCCAGCCGAAGATGTGTCAGAAGTAAGGTTTGGAGTGGCGCTTGGTTCCTATGGATCCATCTTTTGGGCCCATTTTTAATTTTTCTGGCAAGTAAAAGAAAATGTTACATGGAAATTGAGTTTTGCATTTCTGGTTTCAAAGTTTTAGAATTAAAATGGAAAGTCAGATCCTACTTTATAGTTTATTTGCAGTCGGACAATTACATTACCTGATCTCAATGCTAAACAAGGAAAGCAGTGTTCCCATGTCCCCTTCACACATAAAACTTTGGAATGATGGCACAGGGGCATTTAAACGTGCAAGTGGCATTGTCTTGGCTGCTCGAATGTTTGACAAATCAATTGGCATACCAAACCAATATGTCAGTTTGGTACCGTTTGCGAACCGAAAGGCAGATGTAAACAGGGTGAAAATTTTGTTAGTGCTACTAACTTGAGGGCACGGAGGAGAAAATGAACGGGAAGGAGAGCTCTAGTATTTCTACTTTACACGAGCAATAATGTTGAAGTTACACATGAACATGTATGAATAGCCAAATGAACTCGTAGCAACCAATTAAAGTATACTTCTTTGTAGACATTTCATCTTTGTAGAAGGAGAGCTGCACCAACCAAACCGAACCATAATGTCAAAGCTATCCAAAAGGTTTGGCTCTTCTCCAATCCAACTGGTGGACGCCACACCAAGAAGTCTGCTAAGTAGTCTTTTGAGGACGGAAGCTGGTTTGTTGTAGAACCACTTTTCATTTGATCCTTGTCCTTGTACTTATCAGTCCATGATGCTGCATAGCTGAAATAACCACAAAGTCATCGCTTGTCAAGTTTTTGCTAAAGCCTAAAATGATCTGAGTTGTCAATATATTTGCAGCGTCCAAATATCTAACGCCACCATGAAAATACACACTTCAAAGGCTAACCAATTTTAAGAGAATATACCTACTTCAAGTAGTTATCTGAGAAATAATGCAAGGATCTGAGAATTTCATTTAAAAGAACTCAAACTTTTTATTATCAAAAATATTCAAACTGCTCACATCAGAAATCAAAATCACACAATTTCTAGACCTATCATCAATTTTCTGACGTCAATAATGTGATATGGTTGCAACTTCTACAACACATCACACCCAATAACCTAACAATAAAAGTCTTGGTCCACTTAGTATAGTAGAACTCTCTCATATGAATTACAAGCTTGGGACATATTATATATCACACAACATCGCCAAATTAACATGGAAAATGTTTGGTAAAAACAAGCCATGTCATGGTGAGTATGTAATGACAAAAAGAAAAAAACTAGTTGCAAAAGGCAAGATTAGATACTAACTCAAAAAAAGGGCAGGATAAAATCTGTTATTATACAAATGCAAAAATTCAAGACTTGATGTTGAGAATTTGAGACCAAACAGAACAAGCCCTTGGTATTCATTGTATTGCAGATAACCATTTCTCCAGAAAATGTTCAGGCATGCTTAGGAGCATCACGTAACTACATGCATTTGCCAGGATCGCGTTTAATCATGAGTTGCACAAGTACAGATCATGGCAGTGAAACAAAAAAATTAGGTAAATGTTGCCGGTGGTTCTATCTATGCTAGCTAACATAAAAATCTATCATTTGGATCATACATCAGTATTATTCTCAACAACAACAGCATTATTTAATAATGGAATCATGATAATTGCTGCAAATTGGATAAACGGGATGTATTTCCAACTTGAAATGATTTGCCGGAGCAAACAAGTTAATACTCAACAGGTATCAAGGCCCATCAAGGTACAAAGCATAGATTTCTAGAGTATAATCACCAAATTTTACCTGTCATAACTTGAACCAATCAATGGAATGGTAACCATCTCCTCCTGGCTTATCTTCAGTTTAGGTGCTTGCAAGATATAGCGGAGCTCAGCAGCTTGCCGTCGGATGCTGACACTAGGGTGCTTCTTTTCCAGCTGCTGGTAGAGAGCTATGCAGTCTGCATGTCGGTTTTTAGCCTCGTACGCCATAGCCAGCCATATTTGAATCTGAAACAGAAAACCATAAAAAGAAAATATATAGCTTTTCCGTTACTTGGCAATGAAAACATGTCCAATCCACATAACAAACCGATCCAATATCTTCATTCATAATTCAGAAACACCAACCTCACCGCCAAACAATGTAGGCCTAGGAATGATGGTGAGGGCACCTTCAAGAAACTCGATGGCCTTTCCATACATGCCCTTTCCATAAGCCTTTTGTCCCAATTCAAACATCAATTCAGCTGTTGCTCTCCTCTCTGCCTGCTCCTGTGCTACCTGCTCCGACGTAAACCAACAAAAGAAATGGTAAATTGATCAAATAAGCTCCCAAAATTTACTCTTGAATACAGTCTAATCCCTAGAAAACGTTCAATTCACCAAAAGTTCATAACTTGGAGATAAAAAAAGAAACCTTTTCAAGCTCTTTTCTCACTCTCATTCTCTTCTCTTCTTCACTCTCTTCCCTCTCCTCACCTTCACTCTCTTCCTCCACTCTATTCTGCAACTCCTCAGCCTTCCTCTCCAACTCTCTCATCTCCTCAATCTCCTTCACCCTCCTCCTCATCTCCTTCTCCCAATCCAACTCCTCCCCCTCCTCCTCACCGTCTCCGTTCTCCTCATCGCTGTCAAAATCCACTCCGTTCATTTTCGAATTCGCTTTCCCTCTGGCCACAGTTCTCTGGTTCCTCCATTCACTGTCCCCTTCCATTCCTTTAACTCCCAAAGAACCATATGCGCTAGCCTCTCTCTTGTACAAATTCAAAACCAAGTCCAGCGCCACCGGCCTAACCTTCCTTTCCAGCAAGACGGCTCGTGGCGAGGCTCCGTCCAAAAACAGAGCTAAGTTCCCTAGCATCACAGCCATGGCAAACTCAAAATTGAAGTAGACGAAGTAAGAGGGATTTAGTTGCTTCGCGGACGGTGCACTTGATCTATAATGTTGATAGATATTTAACTACATAAAGACCGATATGTCCCTATGTTAACCGGGAAATGGCAAAAAGTGATGGTGGCAATTTCGTGAAAAAAGTTATGAATCTGGCGCTACATGGAACTACAGCCGTGTATGGAACAGCGTCAGCTTGCGAGTCAGCTCACGGTATCGGCGATCCGATTTTATGTCTCTTCGTCAAACACGTCACTACCTTCTCTGTGAAGAGCATCCAACGGTCAGGAGATGTTCCCAAAACGAACGTCAGTCCTTTCGGGGTCCCAGTGTAATTTGAAGCAGTTTTTTGAGAGCAAAGTGACGAAATTTCATACGGCGGTGGCCCTCTCCTTCAAGTCCCTTTCATTTTCCCTCCGCCGCTGGGACGCCTTTGTCGGTGGTTTCTACAAGCTTCTTTCGCTTCTTTTCCATGGCTCTCCTGCTGTGCAACTCGCTACCTCGCTTTCCCTCTCGGCCGCATCAGGGCCGACGACCATCCGTGGCCGAAAAGTTGAACTCGGCAACCGTTCGCTTCCTGTCCGATAACCGGCTGCGGTTCTATCCTCTTACGAAAGCTAATCGTTCTCGTTTCTACTACCCGTTGAATTCTTCTGCTTATATGAACGGATACTCTGTGGAGAAGGATGGTGTAGATGTGGAGCAGTTCGACGAAGAAGAGACAGATGACGGTAATGTAGAGTTGCATGGGAGGATTCGCAAGTTTATTGAATTTCTGCCGTCCATTTTGCCTGGTGGAAGCTGGTGGAGCTTATCTGATGACTTGGAGGTTAAGTTCTTGGCCAAACCGGTGACCATATGGAGCGCGCTCAGCCGTATGTGGCGGTTGGTGGCGCAAGATAGTTGGGTCATTTTCGCTGCATTCTCTGCTCTGATTCTCGCTGCTGTATGTTGGTTTTTATTTTTTTTTTCAATTTCTGAACAGGCGAAGCGATTTAAATTGGCTTTCGGAAATAACTTCATTGACTAACTGGTGGTTTATGGTGTGATTGTCTCAGCTTTCAGAGATATCAATACCACATTACTTGACAGCATCAATCTTTTCAGCTAAAAGCTCTGAAATTGCGGTGTTCCACCGAAACGTGCGTCTATTGGTTTTGCTATGTGTTACGTCGGGAATATGCAGGTCAAAGTCTTGTATGATCGGAAGTCCCTTTTTTTCTGTAACCTGAAGTCTACAAACATACTGCTTTTTGCTCTTTTTGTAGTTCTGAGTGGGCATTAGTGCAAGAAATTAGAACTCTATTTTCCAAGAAATTAGATTCTCAAATTCTCTATTCTCTGATGCAAGAAATTAGAACTCTATTTTCTAAGAAATTAGATTAAAATTGTTAGCAGCTTCTACTGATTGACAAGTCATCTCGCTAAAAGCTAGCAACTTCATATAATGGTCTGCTGAATTTTATTTTTTTTTGGATATTGATCTTCAAAATGAAATCTTTTTACACTCTTTATAAGGAATTTGAGCCTTTTGTGAACCTTGCGACAGAGCAGTTGACACTATACTATGTTTTTTCTGAACTTCAGTGGACTACGAGGTTGCTGTTTTGGCATCGCTAACATGATTCTTGTGAGTGGCTCTCTCATGGTTAACTTCTTTCGTTGGCGGAGCATGGCTCTTATGCTGACTGAGTTTTGATAACTGTGCAGGTGAAACGAATGAGAGAAACACTATATTCTACTCTTCTTTTTCAGGTCCAACATGTTCTGATCGTTAAGCTGCTACTTGCATGAAGTCCGGTGTAACATATGCTTTTTAGTTTAAGAAATACTTTTGTTTGAACTTAATGTGGTGGCACATTTATGCAGGATATATCATTTTTTGACACTGAAACGGTTGGTGATTTGACTAGTAGGCTTGGTTCAGATTGTCAACAAGTGTCACGGGTTATCGGGAATGATCTTAATTTGATTCTTCGGAATGTTTTACAGGTTGCTACTGGCGACCTTCCAGTTACTAGTAACTGTTTCTTCTCTTCTATAACCACTAATTTATCTTGTCCTCTGATTTTAGGGTACAGGTGCTTTGATTTACTTGCTCATTTTATCATGGCCACTTGGTCTATGTACTTTGGTGATATGTTCAGCCTTAGCTGCCGTGATGCTGGTCTATGGCATGTAAGAGTTTTAAAATGTCAGAATACTTTTACTGTATTTATCTCCCTTTCGTAAACTAGGGATATAAACCTAATATGTAGTTTTTGGATGGTTAATAAAGTATTTTGTCGTTATCTTTAGAAAACAAGAAATGATCTCACTGGGACAAAATTGTCCACAAGGCATTTGTTCCCATGGTGGCCTAATATAGTTTACATAAGTTCTATCTGAGAAATGGAAGAAGTTTGAATAGTAATTGTATCTCTAGTGGAACGTGGTTTGTATTTTAAGGAAGTTCTAAAAGGACATTATATTCAACATGCACATTTTAAATGCGTTTTCACAAATTTAAAGTTTGTATTAAGTCTTGTTTTCTGGAACTGTATCCAGACAGTGGTGGTTGTTACTTCAACTATTGTTTTGAATTGTATCCAAACACTGCCAATCACTACTGCAACTACTGTTTCTGGTTAGGTACCAGAAGAAGGCGGCAAAGTTGATACAAGAGTTTTCTGCTTCTGCTAATCAAGTAAGATGAGAAGCCTTTACAGAAGTTAAAGATGAAGGTATCTGACTCTGGCTTTGACTGAATTTTGTATCATCTAAATGCAGGTGGCACAAGAGACATTCTCTTTGATGAGAACAGTCAGAATATATGGAACTGAAAAATTAGAAGTTGGAAGGTAAAAATATCCCTAGAATGTTGTGCTATTATGAAGTTCTACTGGTAATCTTATTTTGGTAATAAGATTTTGAAATTTAAGTGAAACAAATTCCAGCAGAATACCTATCTGCGGTGATATATATGTTCTGACAGGAGGATGGGTATATCTCTTTGCCTTATAGGTACAAGTTGTGGCTGGAGAAATTAGCTGATATAAGCCTGCGGCAAAGTGCTGCATATGGATTCTGGAATTGGAACTTCAACACACTATATCATTCCACTCAGGTGGAGCCCCTGTTATTGAGTTTTGAATCTTGAACTGTTGTTTGCAAAAAAAATCTTTCTATATTTTTTAATTGAATAACTACTCAACATTTTATTGATATTTCTTATGATTTATCAGACTCAATAAACATGGCGCTTCTTGACTTTGTCTTCATCACAAGTTTAATTTTAACTGGGTGTAGCTTTAAATTATACCAGTTTGGCACCAACACAACCTTTTGTGAAGTAAATGCTAGTCAATCAGGGGACATTAGCAACCTGTAATTCTATGCTCTTTGACATATTGTATTTTGTTTTTGGATAATTGTCTTTCCCTCACTGCCATTAGTTGTATCAAATTAATTATGGCAAGGTGATGCAGACCTAGACTTAGGCCAAGTTTGAAACTGGATCCTTACTCAAGAGTTTGAAAGCTATTGCTAGGCTGACAAAAATATCTACTTATAAAATGGTGTAATATAGAAACAACTTGTCATTTTTATTCTTTGGTAGAAACTAAGTGGTTATGCAATCACTGACTTCAACAAGGTGGAGAGTAATAGGTCAGGGTTATAGAAAGGTATTAATTCGAGCTTGGGTTCACAAAAAAACTGGTTGTAATAGCAATTTCATTCATTATTTAATGTGAAACAGTTAGTAAATTTTGTTCTTTGCCCTTAACAACATTTGATACTATGAAATATGAACCAATTATGAGCCTCGTTCTGGTAATCTTGCCTGGATTTGGATACTACATTATATGGCTCTTACGATGACTATTCACTTTTCTATTAAGATTTTTGTCTTTTGTTTGCAAAACATTTATGGTCTGGATTGACTTCCAACTTACTTGGAATTTGCATCTTTTTTAAGGTCATTGCTGTGGTAGTAGGAGGAATGTCTATTCTGGCTGGTCATATCACAGCTGAGCAACTTACGAAATTTATATTGTATAGTGAATGGCTGATATACTCTACATGGTGGGTAGGAGATAATTTATCATCTTTGATGCAATCTGTTGGGGCAAGTGAAAAGGTCTTTCAATTGATGGATCTCTTGCCAAGTGACCAATTTGTATCAAAAGGCAAGCTTGTTAACTACAGAGTGCCAGACATATTTGTTGCCTTTTCTTTGAGTTATTTCTTTTTATGTTGGTGGGTTGTGCCTGCATTCTGTACATAGAGATTGGGGGTTGTTGCAGCTTAAAATGCACATGCAATATCATGTTAACCAAAGACTGCTTGATCTTTTAGAATTTTTAATAGAGAACAATTTCAAAAGCACATACATATTAAATGACAACCGCATTGGTATTGTTATGGTTTAATGGTTTCTAAGTCGTAACTTTGATGGACCTATGAATTGAATATTTGCTATAAAATCTGCCTAGTGATCTGCACATCAAGATACTTTTGCTATTCTTTTCAGGAAGAGTCAAGTACATATTGAATACAAATTTGAATTGCAGAAAGCACTTTGGTGCATGTCCTTTTTCTCAATAATACATTTCTTCTAGTGACGATTCTTATCTTTGGTAATGGTGGATGTTACTGCTATTCAGGGTTAAAATTACAAAAGCTGATGGGAAAAATAGAGTTTTTGGATGTGTCTTTTTATTATCCTTCAAGAGCAACGGTATGCTTTTTCCTCTCTACCATTAACTATACAGCACCTACATCCTGATCACATACCTATCAATTTCTTTTAACTTTCACTTTTATGCCCTAAAGTATGGGAAATCTGTTTGAAACTTTGAACTATACACTTGTGCATGTGGTTGTTATACTAGTTCCTGGTCCCCAGGCCAGTAAATATTTGCAGATTTCTTCATGAGAGTGCAACACTTTTATAGAGGTAATAAAATCTAGTAGATGTTATGGTTTTTCCAAATGTCAAGATAGAAACTTCATTCTTTCTTTTGATGTTCTCAATAGGCCAAATTTTCATATCAAAGTCTGCAATTATCTCGATCTTGACTTAATATGATTTGCAGGTACCTGTACTGCAACATGTGAACCTTTTGGTAAATCCTGGGGAAGTGGTTGCAATTGTAAGCGAACTATCTTCCTATTCATCTTTGTTATACGGCAAAATCTGAATGATTTATTGTTTATTATTAATCTTGGTTAGGTTGGTCTTAGTGGCAGTGGGAAGAGCACCCTGGTCAATCTACTGCTCCGCCTTTATGAGCCATCAAATGGACAGGTAAATTTAGGCTGTCGTTTAGCTGTTCTTTGGACTTTGACAATCCTAATCTATTTTGAGATGGAATCAGTAAAATTTCCTAATTTCTACTGTTGATTAATGGCTTTTGTCTTGGAGAATGAAAACCAGTGTTTGATAAGAGGGTAGCTCCACGGTTGTTGCTACCTTTCAGTAATTGTCATTCTGTGGTTGCTTATTACTTAATCTAAGTTTAATTAATTGCAGATTTTAGTCGATGGCTTTTCACTTGGAGATTTGGACATTAAATGGTTCAGAGAAAGAATTGGATATGTGGGACAGGTCGCCCATCTACTTTTATTGATATAGATTTTAGTATATCCAGAGGGCTACCTCCTTATAGGGAAACTCTTGAACAGGAACCAAAACTTTTCCGCATGGATATTAGTTCCAATATCAGATATGGTTGTCCACGAGATGCAACAGAGGAAGAAGTTGAGTGGGCTGCCAAGCAGGCCTATGCTCATGGCTTCATCACATCTCTTCCCAATGGTTACAAGACCCTTGTTGATGATGATTTGCTTAGTGGAGGTCAGAAGCAGCGAATTGCCATTGCTAGAGCTATTCTTAGGGACCCTGCCATTTTGATCCTTGATGAAGCCACCAGTGCGCTGGATGCAGAAAGTGAACACAACGTTAAGGTAACCACTTTTTGACAATCATATGCCATCACTTTGGGGTTTTTCCTTTTCTCCTCAAGGAAGATGTTGAATCAGGAATTCGATGAATGGGAGGATTAGAGTTTTGACTTGTTTTTTTGTGATCGAATTAGGGTGTTCTTCGTGCTATCAGAAGTGAGACAACATCAAGGAGAACTGTGGTAGTAATTGCACACAGGTAGTCTCCTACACCATGCTTCAAGTGTTACAATTGTGGTTGGAATATTGATGATTAACTTTCTGCAGGCTCTCCACAATTCAAGCTGCTGACCGGATAGTGGTGATGAGTGATGGTAAAATAGTTGAGGTTGGTACTCCAGGAAGATGATATTGTTTTATTTTAGAAAGGTCAAAGTGTTATATATAGGTTCTTTGTAAGATATCGGGGTACAAAGATCATATGGTACTATTTTCTTGCATTACCCATATACTGCATTTACCATGCAAACGAACAATTTTGCCAAAGCAAATCTAACTTCGGAATTGCCAAGTTTCCTCAAATTATCAAGGATGAGATAATTAGCAAATGTACATATCCTGAAAGCTAATATGGTATGTTTTGCAAGCTCTTTATGTAATTTCAGAACTAAGCTACAGTCATATGTTCGTTTTTGTTGACATAGATGGGTGGTCACCGGGAGCTACTCCATCAGGGTGGCTTGTATGCACGATTGACCAGAAGGCAGGCCGATGCTGTAGCATGATCATATTACATACTGACAATTCTCTCTTTCATATATCTCTACTTGTCATGCATTAGGATGGAACAGCTTTTAAATACAGATATTTCGATTCTGGAGATACTGTATGCAAGAAGCCTGAGCTGTTTGCCCTGAACTTGAAATGCTTTGGAATGTGAAATGGAGAAGTAGTTGCTGAAGCAGTTCGACTACACAATCGTAAGTATTCCTGGCAGCACTACACACACGGACTAATTTATGACAAGGACGCTTCTCAACACTTCTTCTTTGGACATATTTGATGCCTCCAGGCCAATTGTAATTTTATATAGCATATGTGATCTTCAAATGGTGCAAATTGCACAAAGAAGCTACTGATACAGTTAAATGTTATTGGTTATTTTTGTCACTATTTTTTATGTTCAACATTCTTAGTGGCATGCTAGGCCTTCTTTATTTAATGAATTGCTTTAAATTCGTTAAGTTAATGTGGTAAAGAAATTCTTTGACTCGAGATTTGAGTCATGGTTACGTCTGAACAATATTCTAGATGTAACCCTTCTTTTGATTTATGGTTGTCCTAGTCCTTTTATGACAGATGAAGGAAAAGGCATAAGGAAGAAAATTTTACCCGAAAACCAAAGAAGTTTAATGCAATTACAATGACTTTGAAGAAAATTCAAGTTGGTTATCAAAATCTCTAGATTTTCCTTAGAGATTTCAATTTCATAGTATATATTAATGAGGCCGAAGGCAAGAGATTGAATAATGATTCAAGAATATGTGCTCACCAAATGGGGGTAGCTGATTTACTTTTTGGAAGACATTTCTTTACTTGGAACAACATACAAACTGGAGATTGGCTTATAAAGAAGAAGTCAAACACAATAATGGTGAATTTAGCCCTTGAGTTGAGCACACTTTACCAGCTCTATATGTTCAAAGTCTCAATATGACAAGAAGCAGGCCAATTAAAGCTCCATATAGGTTTAATAATTATTGGTATGCAAGCGCATGTTGAAGGATGCAAGGCTTACCAACTTATGAGAAAGCTGAAAGCTATAAAAGAGGAGTTGAAGACCCTCAATAAGAGTCTTTTCCTCATAACTGAGCAAAATGTCAAAGTTGCAAGGGATATTCTTAATGAAGTCTAGAATGAATGTTACAAGAACCCCTCAAATATTTAGCTTAAGCTACATGAACAACAAGATTTGCGAAGTTACACTCAAGCTTATCCTTTAGCTCAATGAGAGTGAAAGGAACAATTTTTTTTTTTCACAATTCAATGCTCACAATAAGAAATCAAAATCGAATTAGTATCTTATCAAATTTCTCTGGGAACTAAATCAACAATCAGGAGGATCTTAAGGCTTTAACTTATAGCTACTTGAAGAACATTTTTAACAGGGAAATTAACTTTTTTCTCATTTTTGTATGAGGTTAGTGGATTTATCTCTCTTCAATTGGATCTAATACAAGCAAACTTCCTTGTCTAACCTTTCACAATGTCTGATATAGAAGTAGCTCAATGAGCCTTAGTCCTAATAAAGTCTCAGGTCCTAATGGATTTAATGCTTTACATCTCAAAAACAAAAAATGGAGCATCATTGGTTACTTAGGCTCTGAAATTGTTATGAAATTCTTTATAAAGAGGAAAAATGCTAAGAGGGGTTGAATAAAACCTACTTGGTCCCCAAGATGGCTAGCCTTAATCCATACAAGACTTGAGATTTATATCATGTTGCAACGCAATATATAAGATCATCTAAAAAATTCTTAGTTTAAGATGGAAAGAGACTTTAAAGAACCTCATTGGCCCTTGTCAATGTTCCTTCATTAATAACATTCTCCTACTTCAAGAATTTTTCAAGTGTTATCATAATAAGCCATTATGAGGACTTGCTCATTAGAAATTATCTTCCATAAGGCCTTTGACTCAAATGATTGGAACTTCCTAATCTTGTCCTAAAGTCTATGGTTTTTCCTAGTATTTTCATTGAATGGATCCATAATTACATCTCTTCAACGTCATGTTGTATTCTTGTGAATGGAGAACTGACAAGAATATTTAATAGGCTAAAGGTCTAAAGCAAAGGGATTCCCTATCCCCTTATCTATTTATTCTTTGTAATAAGATACTCATTAATCTTATCTTCCACAATATTGAACTTTTGCAAAGAGCTCAGGCTTTTCAACTTAGCATTTGTAGACAATTGACTCTTGCTTAATGGTGCAGACTTCTATTAAATATAAATATTTTTCATCTCACAATAATTATTCTCAAAGTACTAAAGTCTATCCATTAGCATTATCAAAAGCAAGTTATATGTCTCTGCATGATCTCATAATTTAGTTGATCATCTCTTAAAAACCTCTAGTCTTCAATCGCTACAAGCATTATTCAAGTATCTTGGAGTCTCCATCACTACTAAGATACTAACTTATAAGGATTATTTGCCTTTATTATAGACATATCTTTCATATGCTATTAGGCTCTAACTCATCTTTTTAGTCCTAAACAACTTGTACACCTATTGGAGCTTTCATTTAATCCTCCCAAAGAATTTAATTAACTCCATCGAGAGAATTACCAAAAATTTTCTCTTATAAAGAGATGTGAATATATCAATAACATCCTGGTTGGGTCGGTCGTGCTAGGTCCAAGCCCAACCTCAGAACGACACGCTGGCCGATCGGCCCATTCCCAGATGTTGACCTAATTTCTGCAGGTATTTACTATATAAGTTCATCACCTCATCTAGAACCATAACATTCTCTATTTACAGCCTAAAACCCTACCACAAAAGAACTAACTTAAGTATCGGAGGGGCCTACCGACAATCAACCCCCGGTGTGCCTTCCACTGTTTTGCAGGTATCTCCTAGCTAAGATCAACCAAACTCATGGATCCACACAACGGCGCCCAGCCTCAACAAAATCAGACAGAATCAGTTGGAAACCCACCGTGGGGCCGAGCGTCAGGGCACCACGTCCAGAAGCACTCAGATCAGTCAGGCAGAGGCAACAAATCCTAATGTAGCCGCTGTCGCGGCGCTTGCGTTACAACGAATGGGCTTGCGATTACTTGCCGCCCTTCCATCGACACATCATGATCCCCAGACCCATCCTCCACCCATCATCCAAAACCCCAGCACAGACGAGCTACCCCCTCAAAACCCAAATAACCAAACGCAATATTCATATCCGCATAATCAACCACAACAATCCCAAAACCGAGATCAAGAAGCGTAGAGCGTGGTCCTAGAGGACAACGCTGAAAACAATTCACATCCTCACTTCCAACATCCCCTCAACATGAACCCTCTTGCACTACAACAAACCTCCCTCACCCAAAGACAAATAGAGGAAGTGGCCGATCTACTGATTCGCTAAATCTTACGATCTCAGATGGATCAATAACAAACCCCTGCTCGGCAGATAGGCATGATGGCCGATCGTCATTCTGCTGAA
>JANVCL010000003.1:9474499-9486494 GCA_026546855.1 Erythroxylum incrassatum | reverse complement strand
GGGCCTCACAAAGAAGTACTTCGTTTTCCAGGCCTTGATTGACGAAACTGTTCCAGCAGGACGATACTTTGCGTCTTTATACTAGAAATGAGGAATTCTGACCCCGACGATCGAGCTCTGATTCATCCTTAAAAAATATCGCATAACACCGATCGATGGGGGACACTCGAAATAATGGCACAACAAGGCGAGATCGTTGATGAACCTCCAACCATTCGGGGGGATTTGGGTCGGCATTAATCTGTAAGCGCAGCACACTCTAGAACCCTAACATTCTCTATTCACAGCCTAAAACCTTACCACAAAAGAACTGACTTAAGCATTGGGGGGGCTTACCGGCAATCAACCCCCGATGTGACTTCCACTGTTTTGCAGGTATCTCCTAGCTAAGGTCAACCAAACTCATGGATCCATATAACGACGCCTAGCCTCAATAAAATTAGACAGAACCACATCCAAAATTAAATGGAATAATCTATGTTACATAAAAGAGGAAGGTGGTTTAGGAATGTGCATATCAAGGACATTAATAAAGATGCTCATTATCAATAGACCATAATTTATTTCAGCAAGACATAAGCTGCCTAATAGAGCTAAAGTGAAAGAGATGATTTAAGGTTAACAATGGAATGTTGTATAAGAGGATTCTCCATTATTAGAGAAAACCTCCCTAACTATAACCCAAATACCAATTCACTTGACTTTATAATATGGTTCAGGCATAAATTAAGAAATTTCATAAATAAATCTTTTGGAAGTGATTAAAAATTACAACCAAAAAGCTGACTAGTTTGAACTACTTTGGTTCAAGTTCTAACTTGCCAAAGACATCATTTATCTTACGGCTTGTTGTTAAACAAATGTAAAGACTAAGGACAAGCTCAAGGGAGGCACTTTGATCCTAATTGTCAACTCTATAATTGATAAGCAATGATTTAGTCATATTTTAGTCTCGTATTTAATGTATTTTGCTTGTTTTTTCATGTATTTTTAAAGTTATTTATATTTTACTTTTAGGTTTAATTCACTCACTTAGATCAACAATGAACAAATTGTAGATAAGTTTAAAGTTAAACTTAATAGTGAAATTTATATGTCAACTAATGCAACTCTAAGGTTTTAATTAGAAAAAGATTTTAATAACTTATAATTAGGTGTTAATAGTTTTGAGAAAGAATTTAATATAATTAAAAAAATTTACGTCCTAATAAACTTAAGAATAAATTGATTAGTGAAATTATGATTAATATGAGATCACTTCACCAACAATACTGTCTCATAATTCATTAATCTCAGTAAGTTTTTTATATTATGAAATCATATTCAAAATCGAAGAAGATGAAATGAAATGTTACATATTGTCAAAATCAATTCTCCGAGTCAAAATAAAATCATTAATTAAATGTTCCTGAAAAGAAAATGAAATATAATTAATATTCTGTACCAAATTTGTTCTTCTTTTAGGTAACATAATAAAACACGCCAAAGCAAACAACGAAGAATCAAAAAACCCACAAAACCTAAAATCACTGCAAACAACAAAATGGACGCTTACCAGCAACAGCAGAATCCGAACAGGTACATGCGACCACCGCAACCACCACCCCCTCCGCTGCCGCAACAAGCGGCAGATCCCCTCCACTACCACCACCAAAGACCATCTCTTCCTCCTCCTCCTCCTCCTCCTCCTCAAGCTCCTTGGTACTCCAACCAATTCCACTACCACCCTCCTCCCTCTCCACCTCCGCCGCAACATTGGGCGCCCCCGCCTCCACCTCCTCCTTCTCATTCCGACCACCTCGCTCTTCCTCATCCCTCCGGTTTTCCTCCACTGCCGCAGCCTCATTCTTACCCTCCGCAAAACCATCAGTTCGCTCCTCCTCATCCTCATCCTCAGCCTCCACCTCCGCCTCCGCCTCTCTCGCACGTCCATCCTCCTCCTTACCCTCCGGCCAATCAGGTAACTCAATGTTTTGGTGTTTCTATTATATATAAGATTTAAATTTAGGGTCTCGAGTATACTCTTTTAACTTTACTACAAAATTTCAGTCCTTTAATTCGATGATGTCTTCCTTTTTGTCTTTGATTGGATTTGCTAATTACTTACATGTATGTTCAATTAATTGTAGGAATGGGGGAATCCAAGTTGGGGCCAGCAACAATCCTGGGATTACTCTGGTTACTTCATTTGCTTAGCTTTTTTTTTTAGTTTCTTCAAACTTTTTTTGAATAAGTTATTATGAATTTAATGTGTAAGCTTTTTCTTCTTACCTTTAAGTTTGGAGATTATGCTGTCAATTTTCTTATAGGTAGCTGAAGTTAGAAGACTTAGCATAGGATTTTATATTGGCATTAATCATTAAGTTGCATTGGAAAATTTTGAATGCATCTTTTTTATCTTATTTTTGTTGAGAGAGCAGATCTATCTCTCTCTGTTTAATAATGGCAACGGGTGTTATAATATTATCAGCCAATAACAATGTGGAAGATTGGGCTGCTCGGGCAAGAGCATGGGCAGCTTCGAAAAAAGGTTCTATGGAGGATCACCATGTGCAGTATCAAGATCAGTATTCTCAACCGTTGGAGTCTCATTATCATGATTTTCAGCAACAGCAATTTAATGCATCTGGCTATCAACAGTTTCCAGTTTCAGCAGCAACACAACCGCCACCACTAGTTTATGCACAGGAGACTGCATCTTTCAACTCTGGACAATCATCTTATGTTTCTGATGGGCATCTAGCTTACAACATTGGAGGTGGAATTTCAGCTGCCGCTCCTACCACAAGTCCATCTGTTCATCAGCAGGAGGTACCTTCTAGTTATTCTTCTGTTACAGGTAATAATTCATTTAGTATAGTGTAATTGCATGTGAAGATTGTATTGAAGAACTGTTGATTTGGAACAAGACATGTTCTTTTTATTATTCTTTAGTTCTATTTTAGAAATAACCATCATGAGGCCTTCTAGATCTACCATTTGTGTTGAATATATGAGGTATTCAGTCACAGACCTTGGTGGTATTGATATCATTTGCAAGCTGTCTCAGTCATTTTTCCATCGTTCAAGTTCTCACTGACTTAATTAATATATGAAATCTACTGTGATCATAGAACAAATGCACCCTTAATTGCCATTGTCTGCACTAAAATTATGCACATGATAATCGGATCCAAGTTCTTAAAAGGCTTATATATCATAAAGTATTCAGTATGGTCAATTTTCTAAATGGCAGGTAATGAAGAGACTGCAGATCACAACGAGCGGATGTATAATTCATCACCGTTGCCTATTTCCTCGGTTCTAGAAGGGCAATATCCTGTTCAGTCTTCACTACCTGCTACTGGTAGATCAATTTCACCAAACAGAACTTTGCATAGAGCAGCCAGGGAGCTGATTTCTTGGCTGACCTTAAATTATCAACATTTTATATGTTGGACTTTGTTTTATCTGTGATAATGACTTATGATGTAATTCTCTCATGCTGCAAATTATGATTCAACAGGAACTATAAAGAGCATTAGTCCTGTTGCACCAGTACCTTCCATCAATACCTGGACTCCAGTTGTTCCGACAGGTGCACTTTATGCGCCTATTCCTCCAGGTCTTCCATCAGGGACTCAGGTATTGTTTCGTTTTTCTGATTTTTCTGCTCATTTTAGACGGCTTTGGACCAAAAGCCTAATTTTATTTTGTATTTTAGCATGATCCGTCAATGGCCATACATTCTGCTGGACCACCTGCACCACCATTTGGAAGCTTTCCTGGATCTAGTTTTCAGCCAACAATTCCAACTGCTGGTGCACCTTATGGAATGGGTGCAGAAGCTACACTTCTCCCCACAGCCTTCCCTATTGATGCTTTTGGGACTTCCAACATGTCTGAACGCCCTAAGAAGGTGGGTAATAAATTATTGTGTTTCTAATGAATTAAAACAAGAAATGGTGAGTAATTGACTGTAAATTGTCCAGGCGTCTGTTCCTAATTGGCTTAAGGAAGAAATAATTAAGAATGCATCTGTCATTACAAGGACTTCTCTGGAGCATCCTAAAGAGCAAACACAATCAGTTGATGAAGAAGTGATTGATAAATCTATTGAGAAGGTTGATCATGCAGATAGCAAAAGCATTGATTCTTCTAAGTCAACTGAAGAAGAGGATGATGATGAGGTTCTATTGAATTCTGAACTGTGCACTTCTAAACTTGCTTATATTTTTACCTGGCATACTTTCCTCCAGTGAATAACAATTCCTGCTTTACATTTTTTTGTTAATGCTTTCTTTATGGCCTTGAGAATTGACTGATGGACTGTTTTCTTATCTTTCCGTCTTGGCCATTAACAGGATGATGCTGAAGTGGCTAGAGCTGCAGCCATCAACCAGGAAATAAAACGTGTTTTAACTGAAGTTCTTTTAAAGGTCACAGCTCTTGAAAATCACGTGATTCCTAATTGCTTTTGATAATTTTTTAAGATAGTTTTTCTGACTTAAATGTTACTGATCAGGTTACGGATGAACTGTTTGATGAAATTGCGACGAAAGTCCTCAATGAAGATAATCTGCCACCTGAAAGTAACTTAGTCTTTCCTTCTGCTGTTCATAGTTGATCCAACTCTGCAGTTGGCTAACTCCATTTTGTTACTTGTATGATTTTGACATAGTAACAACTGTTTCTGGTTTTGCAGTGGAATTGTCTTCAAATCATAAGGCACCAACACCTCCCCGGGCAGTGCCATCTTCCAAGGCTTCTGCAAAGATATTAATTCCAGTTAAAGAAAAGGAGTCTGAGACTGAAGATGTCAGTGAGAAATCCAGTTCCAGTGCCCCTGGAAATGTGCTGGGTCTTGTTAATTATGCCTCTGATGAAGATGATGATGATGAAATCCAGAGTTCTGGCATCATAAACTCTAGGAAAAATGATACGGTTGAGCAGTCGAGCGTGCCAAAACATAGGTATAATGCACATGGAAGTTCAGAACTTGAACTTGGAAGTAATAGCAGGGGGCAAAAAACTTCTGATACTGATCTGAGCCAAACTAATTTGATTGAATCAAAGAAAGAGGTGAAATCTAATGTCAGCGAGATAGCTGAATGTGCGTATTCTGCCAAGGGGTTCTCTAGAACCACTGGTGCTGATAATGACCTTGATGGTGGCAAAACACTCGACGACGTTAATAAGGTTGAATCAAAAGCTACTTTTGAGGGAAATGTCCTAATGAAATCTGAACAGCATGGAGACAATGTCGTCGTGAAAAAGTCAAAAGTAGATGTTTCTCTCATCAGGGATTCAAATATGAAAACAGACCAAAATATTCAACTTGAAAATAGGAGTCATTCTGCAAAAGCCTCTTTAAAGGATGCAGAACACAGGAGCAGGGTAGATGAAAGGGGTGATGATTATCATAAGAGGCTAGATGAAAAACATCTTAGAAGGGAAAAGGCAGATGACCGTAATGGTTCAAGGCATAGAAAAGAGCAAGATGATAAAAATGGGGAAAAGGCTAAACAATCTGACTCAAGGAAAAGATCCTCCCATCTGGATGTCAAAGAGGATAAGAAAGAGAAATTTCAGAGAACTAGTTCAAAGGTAGATACCAGTGGAAAAAGAGAACAAGCAAAGGATAAGGGGGAAGACAGGGCAAGGCCAAAAAGTACAAGTGACTTGAGCAGACACAAAAGACAACGCTCCTCATCGATTGACAGTAGGGGAGGAAACAGTAAGGATAATGGGTCAAATGATGGATCATCAGATGATTCTAAGAGGTTCACCCTTTAGATTTTGTCATTTCCTGATTCTTGTTGTGGTATATGCTTGGCTACTCATATTTCGCTCCTGTTCTGCAGGAAAACATATTTAAGGAGGCGGGAGTCATCGCCATCTCCTGTTAGGTCTAGGAGAAGGTATACAAGTCTTTGCATTTTGTGACATTGCTTTTCTTCTTTTGCAATCTTTAGTTCCTGAGCAGATTAATGTCCTGAAATTTTACTAGTGTGCTTGAATTATCTGCGAAACCCAAGTCATCCATATACTTTAATAAATATAAAATCAGTGTATCTAATTATGGTGATTTGAGAATTCACCTTACTAAGAAGTTCATTTTTTAGTTGCCATCTGTGGAAAACCAATGTGATACAAATATGTTCATTTGAGTTCGTCTTTCAGCTTTTAGACAGATTTTCAGTAGGTATTTCAAAGAGGGATATGAATGCTTTTTGTTTGCCTGTTTGACAGTGGTTATTTGTTTGCTCATGTTTAATTGACTAATTAATTCTCACCATATTCAAATGTTGTTTCATCTCCTTGTCCTTTTATGGGGCCTATTTACATGATTAGTGGGCTAGCACTCTCTCATTTTCATGAATTTTCACCCCAATTTTTCTAAGGCTTGAACGTAGGATTTGGAAGTAGAAATCGATAGTTTAAAGTTTAAATCATTGGGATGGTAATGTTGGACAGAGATGACGGCCAAGAGGTATCTTGACCAGGTTATAAGTTGCAGCATCTAGAGTGCACACCTCCTTTTTCCTTATCTTTTCCAGCTGCAGAGTTTTATTGGGTCTGTGTTTCATTTCATTTCTTTCCGAAAATTTTTTAACCATGTAAAGAATAATATATTACATGAAGATTTGTCTGTCTCTTTTTTGGTTTATATGGTTCTTCAATTCTTGAAGCGCTAATATGAGCAAGATGTTTATGACAATGATGTTAAAACTCTATGTTTTTGGGTGATCCATCATCTTGGCCCATCTTTTACATTTTTACCCTGCTTTGTGGACTGTTAGACTTCTAACTCAGTTGAGGTGAACTCATGTAGATAAAATTCTGATTAATGAAGATTAAAATCACATTAGCAATACTAAAGAAGTCATGTTTAAGGATCAGCTCCACTTAACAAGGCTGTATACATGCTCTCCTTTTAGTCATAAAACTTGGGGTCTGCTATGTACATCTCTTGTTATGTCTTTGACAGCAGATAAGCTTTTGCTGACAGAGCAATTCTCATCAAATTTGAATCTAGACTAAGGCTAAGCATTTCTCTATTGAATTGTGTAAGTTAAACTCACAAATCAAGTATGATGGGTGTTCATTTCTAGACAAGTTTCGCGGTCACCTCATAGCAAGCATTCTCAGCGCAGGCATTCTCCCTATTCTTCTCTTGAGCCCTCGAGGTATGTTGCCCTGCTATCTATAAGATTAAGATTGTCTTAATGTTTAAGACATAGAGATCATATGCTACACAGGTGAAAGGCCAATGAGATTTTAACCTGTGATGGTCTTTGAGTTGCTGACTAATGCCAATTTGCACAGGGGAAGGAGGTCTAGATCCAAATCACCGGTCAGGCGGCGAAGATAATTTAGAGGACCACCTTTAAAGTAGAAACCTGTTTTGGCTTGAGGTTTTTGAAGATGTTACATTCCCTCACAAATACCCTCATTTTGAAACTTGGCTTCAAATCCTCAGGAAGATGAATCAGTCAGACTGTAATTGATAATGTCTAATGTGCAGTCACTATGGATAATTAGTAAGGTCCTGCAGGATTCAAGAGTCCTAGGACATTTTTATGTTGGTGGCAGTTGGATGATGCCTTCAACTAGGGGAATATGTAATTGTATCATTTGGCAATTATGTAAAACCGAGCAGGCAACCAGTGTAAGCCTCTATTGTAGAATTTAGAAATATGGAAGTTTCATTGGATTAGCTTGCAAATTTGGATGCTTTAGTCCTGCCTGAATTAAAATGCAGCTGACTGATTATCATTGTGGCGGTTTCTTAATGGGGGCAAACTGCAGATTGGCTCCTACTGTTTGTTGTTCGTTACCAACATTATTGGAGCAATTCGCTGATTATGATGGGCAGATCAGGAAATTGTAATGGTAAAGCATCGAAGCCTCTGCAAGGTAGCTATGCTTGTACAGGGTTTATGGTCATGGCATGACAGTGTGCTTAAATCTTTCCAACCTCAAAGTTGAATATGTTGCAAAAAGTGAATAAGCAGATGGGACTACCTAATGTTCAGGTTTCCCGTCCCGTTCATTGCAACTTTGAGATGTTTTGGCTGTAAGGGTGATAACTTTGTATTAGTTGAACAAAGATTATATTGCCTAAAGTACGGAATGAGTTTCATGAAATGTTCGCCATTTAATTTCCTGGCAGGTACATTCACACGAAAATGTAAATAATAAATACGTTATACACAAAATGTAATTGCATGGTGGATTAACCTATACGAGATTGAATGTGGTCCGATGGCTAACACTTGCTATGCTCTATTGGCTTAAAAAACGGAGACCAAAGTTGATAACCTTCTACTTGGACAGTGAAGGAAGATTGTCTTTTGTTATGTTTATGTCCTTGTGAGAGGAGAACGAAAAAACAACGCAAAAACTGTAAAAACACTTGCGTAATAGAAACTAGGTTACCGAATTAATTGACTTGGGTGAAATTTGGCGGAATGATTTTGGTTTCGATTTGTCATCCAGAAGGTGACGTTGGGCGATTCTTTTGGCCTTGCTGTTATTGTGGTTCAATCTGAATCGTACAATGTTACTGGTGTTAATTCCAAGTATCTATTCCACCCGTGAATAATTTATAGACTTCATAACTTGAGTGAGTGATTGTCTAATCATTAAACAATTTCAAAAACAAAAATAGGTTATCACTAATATATTGTATCACTCTCAATAGACTTGTCAACGACACCAAGCTCAAAACATAATCATAAATTTATAGGTCTACTGACCTAATTCTAAAACAAAAGAATAGTTAGTAGTATTTTATCCATAAAAATTATAATTAATTAGAATTTAACAATTTCTTTAAAAGCATTTTCAAAATGATTTATATGAGTTAAATAATAAATTTACACAATTTTTGAAAAATATTTCAGTATAAAAAACTCAATTCAACAAAACCATCCATACTAAACCATAGTAGTTAATATGTTTAAATCAATATACAATTCCCATAATCACAATGTAAACAATTTACTAACTGACTTCTCAAGGGTATTATTATTCAGTGTGACTTATACCCGTGACACATAAAGTCATACATAATGCATAATCACATCGGTCTTGGTCCTAAAACAAGACTCAGGCTTGACAATTAAGCTTGACTCGACCTGTTGTAATTCGATTAGGCTCAATTTGAAGTTAACGGGTTCAACTCATTTTGATTGGGCTTTAGGTTGAGTTTAGATTTTTTTTTTAATTTTCAAACTTTAGGGCAAACTAAGATTCAGATTAGTTAGCCAACTCAACTTGAAGTCAAAATTTTTTGGAAAAAAAAGATATTATTTTTAAAATTTTAAATTTAAAAAAGAAAAATTGGGCTAAGTTTGGACTTAATCTAAGCTTCAGGTCACCTAAGCTTGATCGAGCTCAAATTTGGTCTGCGTACCTTAGGCTTAATTGGATTTCAACTAAGCTCAAAGTACTTTTGCCCAACCAATTGCCATTCCCATCATGATCTTTATAAAGACTATCTACCTCACAAAAAGATTAATTATTAAAAGATGACCTATTCTATAAATAGCTATCAACTATAAACATTAATCATGAAAAATCTATCTACTTCCATAAGGAAATCATAATTATATCTTAAGATAAAAAAGAATCATATATGCACATATTCAACAAGATAACCACCTACATACGTTTCAAACATCACAATACAATAACTAAGTAGTGTAACTTTATTCATCTCAGGTACTATAATAGATGTAACGTAACAATTACAAACTCTCATTAAGTTAGAACATTAAAAGACTAACATAATACACACGTTGCCTCTATGTTCATGAAAATCTACAGGTTAAAGTCTCTTAGCCAGTGAGTCAATTGATATGTCTATAGTGACAATGTACTCGTAAACTCATCATAATCATCACAGAAAACAACAAGAACAACATCGACAATAAGAAAAACAACAACAATGGCTCATCCTCAAAGTTTAAAGTGCTTAAACTCAACATACTTGGTACCAACTATTCTCTTTATATTATTAGTAAAAAAATATGACAAATAAGTTATCATAGTGAAATTTGATAGGCCTAAAATTAAATAACTATTCTAAGCATTTTAATGAAGTTCATCAATTACTTAGCATGTACTCTAGCCTTAAGCCTCAAAAGGAGCTATAAACTCAGTTTATATTATTAATGTAATCACATGTTTAGAATTCTTATAAGATATAACTATCATAAAACATATAACATTTAATAAACAACCATTCTAAGCCTTTTAACCAAGTTCATCAATTACTCGGCATGTACTCTAGCCTCAAGCATTAGAAGAAAAGAGAACTCAATAATTAAGAGGAATTGATATGAGTGCGAACTTGCTTGAGTCTTTCCCTTTTAAAAAGAAAGAGAAAGATTTCTTTCTAATACAATTAAAACTAAACTATAAATAAAGCCTAAATCTAATTATAATTAAAAATTGGTCTTAATAAACCAAATGTCTCATATTTGATATCCAAAATTTCCTAAAACTTTACAATTAAGTTTAACTTAATTAAACTTAATTTTTCTCTCTTTAATTACTCTTTATGTTTGACATATTATATTCTTAATGTATTGCTAATAATTATAAATTAATATTTTTAATTTATAATTAGATTTAGGTAAATTAACAATATTTTTAAATTAATTAAATAATTTATAATCACAAATCAATATTGATATATAACAATATATCATGACATTTACATGTTGGAAATATCAAAATGGTTGACGTAACTTATCAATGCATGATTATATTGCATAATTCATTTCTTTTACCATTCAATGTTTCAATCATACATAGAGCATAAAATTAATATTTACTCTATTTAAATTCAATCATGTTCATTCATGTTAATTAGTAATTAATTTATAATTGATATTCAAATCTCAATTCACTCTAAATAGAGAAATCTTTAAATTATTATTTTAATAAAAATATGAGAACCTTCTCCCTAATTATGTTAGGCCCTCATTTTCTAACTAGTAATGAAAGAATTAGAATAAAAAATAGGAATGGGAATAGAAAGTGGGAATTAGAATATAAATGAAATTACTAATTATGTATGCTTAGTATGCAATCCTTAAGAATGAGATTAATCAAGCTAATAGTTATTTTAATATTTGGTATCAAATATTATGAATGATAATGATTTTTTAACTCATATTGAGTTATTATATGATTTATTTTGTAAATAATTAATAAAAATTTATATTTTTATAAGTAATTAATCAAAATTATTTTTCAATGAATTATAAAATTATTAATTTATAAATAATTAGGAATAATTTTTATGATAAGAACAAAATTAAAGAACTAAAAAACTTATTTTACTTAATATACTTTC
The DNA here is from genome assembly GCA_026546855.1 of Erythroxylum incrassatum. Classification (NCBI taxonomy): domain Eukaryota; kingdom Viridiplantae; phylum Streptophyta; class Magnoliopsida; order Malpighiales; family Erythroxylaceae; genus Erythroxylum; species Erythroxylum incrassatum. Next base: position 9,475,144 of record JANVCL010000003.1, on the reverse strand, counting down.
AATGAAATAAAATAATATAATTATTAAAGAAATTACAAAGATTGTAATTTATGATTTTGCAGTCAATATCTTGACTATATCTTGACAACATTCTAATAATATCTTACTCATTACTTATCTCTTATGCCCGATATTTTCTTCTAATTTATACCTACATCCTTTTAGGAATAAAAGTCCAGAATTGTTTATAATTCATTTCAATTTTTTCATTCCATATTTAATCCATTACTAGTAACAAAACAAGTAAAAGTTAGGGAATAAAGATTGTATTCCCATTCCCACTTCATTATTACTAGTTACTAAACAATAACTTAGGGTGCAAATTTGTTATTGACTCATTCAACTATCTTCATATAGGTTATACTATTTCGGGTACTACTAATTGAACATCTCTCAATAAAATAGGTCAAAGTGTAGTGCCCCCTTACCGTAGGGTACCCACTGGAACACCCGTAGGTCATTCCGGTACATATCCTACGATAAGAGAGAACTACATACAAACATCACTATACTCCTAATAATAAAACAGTAATATAAAATTGTAACTTTTTAAAACCAAACTTTGTTTCATTTCATTTCATCAAACTCAGTAATTTACATAACTGTCAGTCTTATCTGTCTGTACATTCATCTGAAAACTTAACA
>JANVCL010000003.1:9458443-9473291 GCA_026546855.1 Erythroxylum incrassatum | reverse complement strand
TATTGATGCTTGAACATAAATAATGATATGATGCCATGAAGGAGTTAGCGTAGTGTTTAACCGTAGTGCGCCTTTATAGTAAGATATGTGCCGAAATGACCTTCGGGCGTCCCGGTGTGTATTCTTCGGTAAGGGGGTGCTACATATTTATAGCTAGTAATTTGTTTGAAGATCATTGAAACAAGTTGCTTTCATCTCACTAATGGACATTGATTTGTCATAATTTTTTTCTTCTAAATTTTAGTGTTCAAATCCTCCCTAATCTTATCCTAATATGTTTAAACTCTATTTTTAAGAAAAAGATTGATACTTGATTCAAATTTGAAAGTTTGAAATAAAGGAGTAATATCACCATTAATCAATGGAGAATCAAAAAGATTTTCACTAACAAAGTGTTTTATTTTGTAGATTTGGATTAGATTATTGGAATCAAATTGAAATGTGTTTAAAGTTGTTAGAATCTTATCTTGACCAAATATGAGTGAAAATCAGTGAAGTTATGATTTATAGGATTCAAGGAATCACAACAAAAATATTTTCACATAAAATTGAGTGGCTATAAATAAGGCTAATTTTCTTTGTCTTGGTTAAAGGAAACAGAAGTCTTTTGAACCTTGAAGACTTGGAGGCAGTTGGGTCTTAGCATGGGTTGCTTCATTTATTCATCTATTGGATTGCTTTTCTATGCTTCTATTTTATGATTATTTTTCATTGATTTATAATGTGCGAGATTAGTCTATTGATGGAAATCATCATTTATTAGATTAAAGTTTGAATACATAAAAGTTTAATTTCTTTTAATCATTTATAGCAATTACAAGTTTTAATTTACTGTGCTATAAATTATTACCTTTAAGTAAAACATTCAATTCGATTAAATACAATCACGAATGTTGTGTTGTCTTGCTTCAATGGTCTTTATTTTTCTAAAGATATTATTTAGTTAAATTTTATATCATATCTAAGTTTAATAAATAATAAGGATTAATTGAATCACTTGTCTTCGATTATTAATTTTAAGGAAAGACAAATATTTAATATCAAATTGAATATATAATTGATAAAATAATTGTTTTGTAACAATGATCAATCGTAGGTTTCAAAAGGTGAAAGCAACCATAAATCAAAGTTAATTTTATTGATAACTCTCATTTTATTTTATTTGTTACAAAATTCCCTATTATCATAACCTCCCATTTTGTTAAGAATTTTCTTTATAAAAAATGGTGAACTAGAATTTCTCATTGGATTAACTCCTATTTCCCTATATTACGTTTATTGATTCAAATTTATGAATTAATTTGAGGTGCATACGATAATTCCACCAAATTTTGGTGTCATTATCAAGGAATTCTAAATTTGTATGTTTGTTATGAGATTTTTTAAGGAAGCTAATTTACAATATAATCCAAAGATCAAAAAGACTGCAAAAAGCTAATGAAAGAAACAAAGATTCGGAAACAACACAACATTACAATTGGTAAAACAACCAAAACTATAGTGAACAATCAAACATTACAAGAACTCACTAAACCATATTTAAACCAAAAACATCACTGTATAATTTTTTAAAAGTTGGATGCAAATGCTAATTTTGAATTAAAATTTGATTTAATTCATTTGTTGCCAAATTTTTGTGGTACTACAAGTGAGGATCCATACAAACATCTTCAAGGGTTCATGTCGTGTGTACGAGAACGAAGCCTAATGATGCCACTAAAGATCAAATCAAATTGAGGGCATTTCTATTCTCTTTAAAATATAATGCCTAATGCTAGTTATATTACTTGCCACTAGCTAGTATTACCACGTAGAATGAAATGAAGAAGTAATTTTTAGAAGAAAAAAAACTCATCTTTTAGAGAAGTGTAAAGACCCAGATATGTTCATTCCTTGCACTATTGGTGGTATTAGGATAAAAAAAACAATGTTGGATTTAGACGCTTTAATACATATAATGTCTTATTATGTTTATTCATCCCTTAATTTAGGACCACTAGAGAAAACAGGATAGCGATTCATTTAGCTGACCGATCTCATACATATCCTAAAAGGTTAATGGAGGATGTTCTTAAACAGGTTAATGAACGATTGATATTTCCTACTGAGTTTTATGTTTTAGACATAGAAAATGGTGATACAACATCCCCAATTTTATTAGGGAGGTCATTTATAAAAACGACAAGGATGAAAATTGATGTGCATAATAAAGCTTTAACAATAGAGTTTAATGGGGATATAATGTAATTTTTATTCATGATGTGATGAAATCTCCTAATGTGGACTGTCCTATGTTTTCAACTAATGTCATTGATTCATTAGCACAAGATGTTTATGAGTTGGAGGAAAATGATCTTGGTAGATGAATGATTGCATCATTAAGCTAATGACGTTAAACAAAAGCACTATTAGGAGGCATGATATTTTAATTTCATGTTTTAATGTAATTCACGTGTAGATTTTTTTAGGTCTTAATTCCTTTCATGAATAAAAAAATAGTATAAATTGGGTGGAATTAAGGAAGAAAATAAGGATTTTGAGTTATTCTTAATAGATACACCTGATTGGAATTTGACATCACTATGTAAGCACTAGACATAATCGTGCCTCCTAGATTGTGTAACTATCTAGAATAGTATGAAGATTGATGAATAATGTCTTCGCCTAGACACATCTATATGGAGACTAGACACGTCCACGCATAAAAGGACACGGCTATGTCTCCTAGAGCTAGAGCTAGGGATGGAAAAAATGGCTTAACCCGGCCCTGCCTATTATTCAACAGGCAACAGGCCAGGTTCAGGTTGATCAGACCTTATGCCTATTGCCTCCTAAAATGTCAGGCCTTAAGTCGGACTTAGGCTTGGATCAACTTGATTGTCTAAACTGAACAAAATGACTTTGATTTGGTTTAGAAGCAAGATAATGTCGTTTTAAGTAGTAAACAATTAAATAGATGAAGCACAACGACGTCGTTTTACTTCTAAAACTAAATAACGACATTTTGCACTGCTCTTTCTTACTAAGCATAATAATGTCGTTTTGTTTTATGTTTATTTCTTCCTCTTTACCGCATCTTCTGTCTCTCACCATTAATCACTACTGCTCCCTATTTGTTCTCTAATATGTCTCTATTGTCTCTCTCTCTCTCTCTCTCTCTCACTAATCACCGTCGCAGACGCTCTCACTTTGTCATGCCAGTCACCAGTCTCCACCGACCTACCCTTTCCCCCTCCAGTCACAGCAGTCGTACATATGCCCTTTTGCTAGCACCAGTATATTATTTCATCATTATCTATGTTTAACGTTTTATTTAGTTTAATTCCTTACATGAATTAGCCAGCTTTTTTACTTGGTTTTGCTGGATTCTTTGATTGTTTCAGGTTATCTACAAAAGATTAATTAGCAAAATAATCTCATGGCCTATTCTTTTAAATCATAGAAATTAAGGTACTCTTTGCTTAAATTTACTTTTGCTGGGTATAGCATTTGAGGTATCACAAAGTTTCATAAGCTATTTGCTTTTAATGGATATAACATTTCTACATTTAAGATACCACAAAGTTTCATAAGTTATTTTCTTTTGTTAGGTATAGCATTTGATATGTCATAATAAGGATTTCTATCAGTTCAAATCTTTCCCCTTCGTTATAGGCCATTAGGTACCAGATGATGTACATAAGGGTCAAAGAGAACATTGTAAGACCAACAGGGAGGCTCATAATTGGTTTCCTTGTAGTAGTCTATGGATATTACCTAGCAAAACCCTATTAAATCAACTTGTAAACCACTTTTTTGGGAATAATTCTACATTCTAATGAATGCTCAGTTAATAGAAAAATTAATAAACAGTTACACAAAAAAGATGAATAAGCTACAACTAATTAATAAATGGTATCATAAATAAGATGAATAAGTTACAACTAATTACTTGCTTACAGATAAAATTCGAAAGAGATGAGGACAAAGAAACATTCCCAAGCCAAGTTGCTTATAGTCATCAACTCAATTAGTCATCAATTATGTAGGTTCTCTTCGGTTCAGCTCATGAAAACTCCATCAGCTGCATCATTTTCATTCAATCATTTAGTTTTACTGCATAAGTTCTTGAATTAAAAGCCAAAACCTTGTTAGACATACAAATTTTCACACAGTTTACCAATAGATTGTTCTAGGTGAATTTACCTCTATAATTGTGGCTTTGTTAGTACTTGGTGGGATCATTCCTCGTGAGCATAGCAACATCATGTTGAATGTGAACACCGTTATTATTTGAGATTAGTAATTTATTAGTTTAACTTTATTATTTACATTAGATGAACATATTATCATTAATGTCAAAAGTAAAGTGGAATGAATTTTTTAAAACGGTAAATATATATTAATCATAATGTTATTCAATTATGGTTATGAATAACATATATTTAATAATATGTTTATTTTTTAGATAGATAAGCATATTCCTTTAGTATAGAGTTGTAATCCAATACCAACGATAGAAGTGGAAACTTCTAATCTTGTACCAAGTGAAGATAGAAGCTCAACTCAAAGTCAATTGAAAAGTGAGGTTTGGAATCCCTTTAATAAGACTAGATCGATATACGGAGTAGCAAAAACCGAATGTAAATATTGTTTGAAGATGTTGGTTGGGAGTTCCAAAGATGGAACCTCTTATTTAAAGAAACATGTGGATTCGTGTAGTAAAAAGAATACAGTATTAAGAGGTCAAATATTTTTACCCCTAACCTTATGGGAGGGAAGAATGAAATGACTGCAACATCTTATGATAGCAACAAATCAAGGTTTTTGATGGCTTATATGGTAATTAGTGATGAACATCCACTATCTATAGTTGATGTCAAGAGATTTAGGATGTTTTACAACTCACTACAACTAACCTTTAAGGTTCCTAGTCGGAATACATTGAAGAAGGACATTATGAAGATATACAAGGATAAGAAGAAAAATTTTAAAAACATTATCAAGTAATGAAGGATGGATTGCCATTATAACAGATATATGGATAACTAATAATTAAAGGAAGGGTGTATAGAGGTGAAGGCACATTATGTTGACAATGATTGGACTTTACGCAATAAATTTTTGAGGTAATTTATATTCTTTAATATTGTTATCATTTACCTTTCCATTTTATTATGATTGATGTCGGTAATATTTGTACATGATAGATTCATTTATATGCCGACACCATATACAAGTGAAAGTTTGGCAACCGTGTTGGAGGACTATTCGATGGATTTTAATATTAACAATAAATTATCCACTATAACAATCAATAATTATAGCACGAATGATGTTATGATTGAAAAGTTAAAGAATAAGATACAGGTTTAGAGCTTGTTAGTTGGTGGAAGGTTATTCCACATGCATTGTTTTGTTCATATTCTGAACTTGATTGTGGAGGATAGATTGGATATCATAAAGGAAGAAATAGACTTGCTTCAAAATAGAGTAGTATATTTGAGTGAAACATGTAAAAGAGTTGAGAAATTTGAAGAAATTACACAATATCTTCGCAATCCGAGTACAAAAATGTTGGTTTTAGATTGTCTAACCAGATGGAGCTCAACCTTCAAGATGTGGGAGTCAGCAGTCCAATATGTTGATGTGTTTACTAGGCTGAGACAAAGAGATTCTTAGTACACTTGCATGCCTATAGAAGAGCAATAGGAGTTGGTTAAAGAACTTTGTGCGAAGTTGGAATTATTTTATAATGCAACTGAATTGTTGTCAGGAACAAAATATCCAACTTTGCACTGTTTCTTTAACACTATGTGTGAGATAAAGAATGTTTTATCTGATTAGATGTTTGATTCTAATGAGCTTATTCGGATTATGATAGAACAGATGATGGTTAAACTAAATTCTTATTGGTTTATAGTTAAACATATTGTGCAGTCTTATTTGTATTGGACCTGAGATACAAGATGGAGGGGGTTATTTTTATATATAATGTATTATATGATGATCAAGCACAAGAGCATGTAGATGTCATTAAACAATTGTGGTATGAATTGTTTAATGATTATCAACTCATAATAGACAAAATTCATTATCGGGATCACAATAGCTTAGGCTATTCAACTCTCATTTCAGTTTCGGGTTTAGGCTCATCTTCTAAGAATATTTTGCTTACTTTCAAATAAATAAATATGATGGAATTAAATAAATATTTGACAAAAGATTGTGTAGCCAAATTTGAAGGAGTGCAGTTCGATATATTATTATAGTATAAGAGTTATGAAAATAATTTTTTGATCATGTAAGTAATTGCATGAGACTTATCAGCAATTCCATCATCAATCGTTGCTTCAAAGTTTGTTTTTAGCACTAGTGGTTAGGCTATTAACTCTCATCATCCTTGACTTCGTCCTTGTGCTGTGAAAGCCCTTATGTATGCCAGAAATTGGTTAGATGATGAAAATATTGAGGTTAAATAATTTTCCTTTTGGTATATCAATTTCATTTATTTTTTATATTATCTTACTTAATATTGTCTTTTATTTTTATAATAATATAACCATAAGGATTAATGCGTAGGTGACTAGTTATACTCATTGATCAAGTGGACATTATTTTGATAAAACATTTAAAGATGAAAATATTTTTAATTATTTATTAATTATTATCATGTCCTTAATATACCTTTAATTTTAATATTCCATTAATAAATATAATGTTTGAACATACAGATGAAGTGATGCAAACCATTGATGATTTTGACTATAACGATTAGCTACTCTCTCAGTATATTTAGTCTCTACCATCTCCAGTCTCTAGTCTCCGTCATGATTTTATCTTATTTTTTGTAAATTGTATCTTTTTTATAAAATGCTTTGGATAATAATTTTTATATATTTAATATTACTATAATTAATGAATTTGGTTTCATCTCATCAATATATGTAAGTTTTTATTATTTATGTATTATACAATCTCAAATTTGCTTAATTGATTGAAATTCGTAACTATAATTAATTGAATTGATCACTTCAATTATATTTTTTCTTTCTTTTCCTATAATTATATCCTCCTTTAATAATGAATTTGGTTTCTTCTTATTCATTTTATCAATTTATGTAAGTTTTATATATTTATTTATCATAAAATCTCAAATTTTTTAATCTATTAAAATTCGTAACTATAATTAATTGAATTGATCACTTCAATTATAATTTTTTTAATTTCATTTCCATTAATCATATCCTCCTTTATTAATGAATTTGATTTCATCTTATTCATTTTATAATATATGTAAGTTTTTATATATTTATTCATTATAAAATCTCAATTTTTCTTAATTAATTGAAATTTGTAACTATAATTAATTGAATTGATCACTTTAATTATATTGTTTTTCTTTCATTTCCTATAATCATATCATCATCATAATCATCATACCCTGAAGTCCCGCACTGAAGTAGGGTCTAGGGAGGCCTGATAGTACGCAGCCTTACTCCTATAATCATATCCTCCTTCATTAATGAATTTGATTTCATCCTATTCATTTTATCACTATATGCAATTCATTCATTATAAAATCTCAAATTTTATAATTTTATTAATCAATTGAAATTTGTAACTTCAGTTACTTAAATTGATCTCTTTAATTTTTTTTGTTTCATTGCCTATAATTTTATCCTTAATTATTAATTAATTAAATTTAAAATTTTAACAAAATTGGGTCTGTCTGAGCTCAATCGAGCTTCGAGCCTATTGAGTCCAATTGGGCTTGGCCCGTTACTATCTCTAGCAGGAGCATGTAACTCACTGCAACTATGTGAAGTCACAATTCTTAAGGTAAAATTTTTGAGACAATAAAATCCCAAAATTCTTAATAAGCTATCGGACATCTAGTCTTCACCTACTGAATAGGCCATGCCCTAATAAGCCACCCAAGCAACACCCAACACTTGTAGCATACTCACCCACTATGCACTCTAGCTAAATTTCCCATCCACAATAAACAAAAAATATGTTAGTTTCTTTTTCTTCTCTATTTCATTTCTTTTTTTCTTTTTTTGGCTTTATTATTAAACATTACGGATAATGTTTTAGATAGGTGTGGGATTAGAGATATTTTCCCTTATTATGATTTTATGGTACATTGAGCATTTTGAGGCTATTTTAACACTTTATTTTAATTTCTTTTTTTTACCTAATGCTTTTGGAAGTTGACGAAATAGGATTTTCCAAAGAAATCTTTGTTAAATTGTTTCGAATGAATTCGACTGTGTGAGCAAATTAAGACTAAACATAATGATAAGTTGAAATAGCTAGGGTATGCACTTAGAAAAAGCGAGACGATTGATTAACAAAGTATTGTATGAGAATAGTTGAATTTGTATGAAACCTATGAGCATTTAAAGGATATAAACATCTTATTTCTATCCATTTTCCTTTGGTTTGTGTTCTTTATCATTTGAAAGCCTCTAGAACTTGCATTGAACTAACTTCAATTGTTGTAATTACATGAGACTTGAATATGATAAAGGCACTCCTTGTTTCGAAAAAACCACCTTAATTATCCTTAGTTAGTTCAACCCCTTTGAGCCAATTCAAATCCTTTTCTTTGTATGTTAAACTCACATCATAAACCTAACCTATCATATATTTATTTTTATGTTATTTAAGGGATGAAAGTAACTTTGCTTTAAATTTTGTTTTCAAAGCTATTGATGTTCTATTTAGTTTAATTTTGTGTGATGGCTGATTATTGATGGCTTATTTTATAGAAAATATTATTATATATTTAAGAATAAAAGAGATAATAATTGTAGACATAGCATATCTACATTGACAGATGAGTACTTGGCCACATTCTATTCTTAGCCCCTAAATTTTTCAAATGCCTTATTAAATATGGGTAGTTTAGCCTATAATTCACTCTTTTTAACCCAAGCCTCATTACATTTAATATAAATCCTTTTAATTCATGCCTTGTTATGTTCATGATGAAAGACATTTGATGTATGTGTAAGTTTATAGTATTGTGTTCCTTGTGATAAGAGTTTGAGAATAAACATTTAAGCATAAACACTTGAGTGAAGAGTGAACACCATAAGGAAAATCACTAAGGCTTTGTGCAGAGTAAACATTTAAGCGTAAACACATGAGTGAAAGAGGGAACATCATAAGGAAATTCACTAAGGCTTTGTGTATACTTTTGATTAAGATTATCTTTAATTGTTTTTGTTCATACTTTTAGTGAAAATCATCTTTAAAGTGTGTTAGTGCTTAACTCTTTTTTAGTCTAAGCCTTAAGGAGTATGCATGGTTCAATTTCATGAGAAGTGGTTTAGTAAAAACTATTTGACTATCTTATTTTCTTAATTTTCATATTTTAAGGACAAACAAGGATTAAGTATACGGGAATTTGATGTGTCATAAGTTTAGCTAATTTTTAGCATTCAAATCCTCCATAATCTTATCTTAATGTGTTCAAACTTAATATTTTTAAGAAAAGGACAAGTCCTTAATTCAAAATAAAGGATTAATATCACCACTAATCAAAAGGGAATCAAGAAGATTTGGAAAGATAAAAAGTTTGATTTTGCTGATTGGATCAGATTATTGGAATTAAATTGAAATTTGAAAAACAGTCTGGAGTGATCTTAGGCATAGGCACATTTAATAGAAAGTGCAATTTCTGGACTTCAATTATGTAAAATAAAAATGTGTTTAAATTTGTTAGAATCTTATCTTAGCCAAATTTAGGTGAAAATCAATAAATTTATAATTTATTGAATATAACAAATCATAACAAAAGGATTTTTACATTGGATTTAAGTGGCTATAAATAAGGTTAAGGTGAAGGAGCAAAAAATTTAGTTTTTCCAGCTACAATTTCTGGCCTTTTACAAAGTCCTTTTTCCTCTCTTTAGTAGACGGTTAGAATAATCTTTCTTTATTAGATGCTAATTTTCTTTATCATGGTTAAAGGAAGTGAAAGCCTTATGGAGCATTGAAGATTGGGAGGTAATTGGGTCTTAGTGTGGATTGATTCATTTATTCATGTGTTGAATTGATTTTATATGCTTCTATTTATGATTATTTTTTATTGATTTCTAATACATATGATTAGTCTATTAATTGAAATGATCATTTGCTAGATTAAAGCTTGAATATGTAAAATTTCAAACTTTTAATCATTTGTAACAATTAGAAGTTTTGCTTTGTTGCGTTAAAAAATATTACTTTTAGAAAAAAAATCAACTAGATTAAATGCAATAAGAAATTGTGTTCTCTTACTTCAATGGTCTTCTTTTCTTAAAGCTACTATTTAATTAAATTTTAGATCATATCTAAGGTTGCTAAATAATAAGGATTAATTGAATCACATGTTTTCGCTCAGTTAATATTAAGGAAAGACAGATATTAGTATCACATTAAATACATGATTGATGAAATAAATATTTTATGATAATGATCGATGAAAAATATTTTATTATTCATTTTATTTTCTTTGTTACAAAAGTCCATACTATCATAACCCCCATCTTGTCTAGAATTTTCTTTTGTAACGATTGGCAAATTAAAATTTTTCGTAGGATCAACTCCTACTTCCGTATATTACATTTATTGATTATAGGAATTAGGAATTAATTTGGAGTATATATGACAATTCCATCAGTTATCCAAATAATGGTAAAAAATTTAAGTTGATCAATGATGTTCGATTACCAAAACTCTATGGAGTCAAAGTAAAATTGATTGAAAAATAGAAAGGTGATGTAAAAAAATGCATATTTATGAGACTATAAGGAAGAAATCATAACTTCCAATCCTAAAACAACATTTATAATTAAAACAGTCTCATGTTTTCAACATGGCTCAACCTATGTTAGATAGGTTATAGTTGCATTTATATGTTGTAAGAAAGGGAGGCTTAATAGTTATAAGGAAGTGATTAGCTTGAATAGTGCATTTTTGAAAGGGGGAGTTAAAAGTGAATTGCTAGTCACAATTAGTAGAGATGGGAAAAACCAGATGTACCCATTTGCATGGGCAGTTGAGCATACATAAACAACTAACTCGTCGTCTTGATTCCTAAAGCTAGCTGATTTAGGACTTAAAAAAGGGGAATGAAGGACATTCAAAAGATATCCACAATAATTTATTTAGTGATTTTACATATCCTTTTAAGTCTAATTTTTGCTACAATATTTTATTTATATTATATTTCATTTATGACATAGTTTAATAAAATTTGTGAGTGATATTGTTCCTAAAGCAGAACATACGTATTATGTCAAACTTTTTTTTTAGAGTGGACAAGGCATTATAGGAATTTGTAATTATAAAGGCTCTTTTAGAAATACGGCAAATCCCCTAATTAAGCAAATTTAAATCGACCATGAAAAAGTTATTTAAGTTAAAACTTGTTACATGTGAGGAATTTATTAATGACCCAATAAAGATGTAAGGTTTTTATTATGATTATTAGAGGTAGGGAGGGTAAGAGAAACAACATTTTTAGGTGGACCAACATTAAGGAAGGTTATGATTATGACATACCAACCGTGTAAAAGATAAGGTCATAATAGAACTAGAAGCCATTTTAAGAAAAAGTTCTAATGAAGCTTTATAATAAAGGAGAAAAAAGTAAGGTTCCACAAGGAATGGTCTTAGCTATATTAGTTATGGTAGTTTATTTATTAACCATACTTAGTTTGCTAGATAATTACGGTTAGTCCATTTCTGATTTCTTGAACACTATATATAAATACTTTCATTAGTTGCTAGTAAAGTCAAGCTTTACAATTCCCAAAATACATTTTCCACATGGTATCATAGCATACTTTTCCTTTCTGTTTTCCGTTTGCCAACTACTCTGTTTTCTCTTTTCTTCTTTACTTTTCTTGATCGTCAATGGTCCATGATGATCCTACTCTCACTTCCAATCCATATTACCTTCATCCTAATGAAAATCCAGCTTTGGTTCTCGTTTCTCCAACTTTAACAAGCTCGAATGACCATTTTTGGTCTCGAGCAATGAAAATGGCTCTTACGACCAAGAACAAGTTCAAGTTCATTGATGGTTCCATCAAAGCTCTGCCTGTCACTGATCCGTTATTTTCTGCTTGGGAACAATGCAACACAATGGTGATTTTATGGTTGCATCACTCTATTTCGTCTTCGATCACAACCAGTGTGCTTTGGATTGATTTCGCTTATAAAATCTGTAGCGATCTCCATGAACGTTTTTCTCAGGGAGACATTTTCACATTTCTGATCTGCAAGATGAAATCTCGGCCTTCAAACAAGATGATTGTTCGGTCACTGATTACTTCACTGAACTCAAGATTCTTTGGGATGAATTGCTGCATTTTCGGCCAATTCCCTCGTGTTCTTGTCGCACTTCTTGTTCTTGTGGTGCAATTGCTATTTTTAGGAAATATCATGATAATGATTATGTGATTCGTTTTTCTCAAAGGATTACATAATCGTTTCACTGCTTTTCGATCTCATATTATGTTGATGGATCCCTTGCCTTCAATCACCAAGGATTTTTCTTTGGTTATTCAACGAGAATGACAGTAAGCAGCTAGTTCTTCTCAAGTGTTTGTTAGCAACACGTTCGCCAGGTAGACTTCTCGTGCACATAATGTGTTTGATGATAATGTTGCACACTCCTTTGCCTCTTCGCCGTCTACTACCGTCTTACCATCCAATCCTTGTGTTAGTTTGACACAAAAGCAATTACAACAGTTGCTTGCTTTGCTTCCGTCTTCAACTCATGTTACCAACCAAGTTCTTACTGAGTCTTCTACTCCACCTTTAACTGAAGGTAATTCTTTTTCTTCTTATTGTTGGATACTCGATACTGGAGCCACTGATCATATCACACACTCCTTGTCGTTTTTTGCTTTTTACACACAAATTCAACCCATTAATGTCACTCTTCCCAATGGCTCTAAAGTCTGTGCTCAGTACTCAGGTACTGTCATTTTCAGCTACAGCTTATATCTAACCAATGCTCTTTACATACCTCAATTTACCTTTAACTTGTTGTCTGTTCCTAAGTTGACTAGTATTTTGTTTTGTTCTTTTGTTTTTTATCACTCTCACTGCTCTATACAGGCCCTACCCTCTATGAAGATGATTGGTACAACTAAGGTTTTCAATGGTCTATACATTTTGGACTCTCAAATACAAACTTTCTTTGTTTCTCCTCCTACAGCCTTATCTACTATCACTGCTTCCTCTAACCTTTGGCATCACCGTCTTGGTCACCTTTCGGATTCCAGACTGCGGTTTATGTCTTCTTATATTTCTTCTTTGTCTTTCACCGATAATTTTGCTTGTAAAGCATGCCATTTGGCAAAGCAAAAGAAAACCTCATTTCCGGTAAGCACTTCAGTATCAAATAACATTTTTGATCTTATTCATATTGATATATAGGGATCCAATCTTATTGTTTCTCTTACTGGTCATCGTTATTTTTTGACTATTGTCGATGATTTTAGTTGTTTTACATAGATCATTCTTATGAAATCCAAGTCTGAAGCTCGTACGTATATTCAAAATTTTAACACTCTTATTGAAACTCAGTTTGCCACTAAAATCAATGTATTTCGCAGTGATAATGGTTTTGAGTTTGCATTACCAGCTTTCTATGTTTCTAAAGGTGTTCTTCATCAAACATCATGTGTTGAAACCCTGCAACAAAATGGCACTGTCGAAAGAAAACATTAGCATATTCTTAATGTGTCTTGAGCCTTGTTATTTCATTCTCATTTACCTGAGCATTTTTGGGGTTATGTTGTTCTTCATTATGTTTTTCTCATTAATCGCATTCCTACACCTCTTTTGGCCAACTTTACTACTTTTGAGAAACTTTACAACATCAAACTTGATTTTCAGAATTTAAAGGTGTTTGGTTGTCTCGTTTTTGCCACCACTCTTCACGCTCATCGACACAAGTTTGATCCTAGAGCTCGAAAATATATTTTTCTGGGTTTTCAACCAAATATCAAGGGTTATGTTCTTTTTAACCTTTCTTCCTATGCTATATTTGTTTCCCGAAATGTTACTTTTCATGAATCCATTTTTTCCCTTTTCTCAAACACCTATTTCCTCTTCTACTCCATCTTTGATGTTTGATCCCTCTCTCATCTATGATTCCTCGTCTCCTCCCTCTCCGCCATCACCAAAACCTCCTCCTCAACCTTCTTCTTTACCAGCTTCTTCCTTCCCATCTTCTCGACCCTCTCGTACTCAAAAGTTTCCTTCTCGTTTCGATGGATACCATTGTTACCTATGCTCTGCTGATGCCAATCATCTTCTTAGTCATACCACACCACATCTTTTGTCTTCTTCTATTTCTTATTCCAATCTTTCTTCATCTCATTTGCATTTTACCCTTACTATAACTGCTTCCAAGGAACCTAAAATTTATTTCCAAGCCAGTAAACATTCCCATTGGAGAGAAGCAATGCAGGCTAAAATCACTGCTCTTGAGAAAAATAACACATGGATCATTATGGATTTACCTCCTGGCATGTAACACCCCCTTACCGCAGAATACACACCGGGACGCTGGAAGGTCATTCCGGTATATATCTTATGATAAAGGCGAGCTACGTTCTATGCTATCATTGACTTCACATGGCATCGTATTGAATTTTGCTTTTAAAGCATCTAAAGAAAAACCACAATATTTAAAACCAACTTTTTCCTCATTCCATTGCTCAAACTTAATAGTTTACAAAGTGTCTTTCAATTTTTAATACAATGTACAACTACTACAAAATCTAGTACAAAAGTACTACATGGATGAGGAAAATATGAAAAATCTAACTATGTCATCCAAAAGCCCAGCTGA
>JANVCL010000003.1:9443895-9458343 GCA_026546855.1 Erythroxylum incrassatum | reverse complement strand
GTTAATCACAATAAAATTACATTAGGCACGAAAATCGAGAATGTCATGTATGCATGTACAGTTATTTCATGTGCACAAATGTCACTGTTTATCAATACTAGGATGCATGAACAGTCCTAATTAATCCCAATCACTCTCATCCTATGCCAAATTACTATTCTACCCTTCCAGTTGATGGTGGGATGTTACATCAAGCGAGCAGCCGGGAGAAGGCTCTTGTCAACGTGCACGTGATGAACAGAATGGTTCCACTCTCGCCCAAACAAAAGCACATAATCGTTTTCTCACATGCTCATACTTTATGCTTTGTCTTCTTTTCGTTTAACACAAAAGTCATAATCACAAACACACACTTAGGCAAGAATATACACAATAACTATAAATATATTACCCACCTATTAAGCCTCCGAAAATCCAAGTCAAACTTACCTTTCCCTTTGCTCTTGGGTAGTGTCTCCTTGGTTTCCTAACACAACCAATGTTTCATTCAAAACAATATTCCAATACAACTTATAAACTTCAGAAAATCATATAATCATAATAAATGTGAGTGAAACTCAAATCTAACCTACTCATGACCGACTTAGGTTAAAAAACCCAAAACCTAACTTAGAAACCCTATAAATCAAATGGGTTCTTTAAATCATCTTCTTCCAATCCAACACCCATTCTCTACACGAAATACTTTCTTTCTCTAATTCTTTCTCTAACAAAGTAAGAAGAAGAAGATAGACTTACCTTGGCAAGATGATTTCCCTTCTTTTTCTTATTTTCTCTTCTTCTTCTCTTTATTTTACATTTTTCTCTCCCCCCTCAATGGCTTTCACGATTCTCCCTTCCTCCTCCTTCTAATTTTAAGACACCAATTAGCCTATTCTTCCAATTATGCCCCTCACTTACTTAGACTTTTCCATTTTACCCTTCTTTTGTCTTTTATGGCTCTACTAACTACTCAAGCTAACTTAATCTCTAACACTTCCTTCTAATTTTAATTTCTAATCCTTCCCTCAAAGTTCAAATTAATAACCCAATTCTAAAATAAAATAAAAAAATTAAACCAACAAACAAACATAAATAACTATTCAAGCAATTTACAAGAAATTTAGAAAAAAGTTCAAGATCCAATAGCATTCCATTCAAGCAATGTGTTTTGATTTAGGTTTATTTTATTTAAGAAAAATTAAGAGGCAATTATCCTGATACTTATATACACTCATTCTATTAATACTTATATGGTCATCCATATAAAACAACATGGAAGCAACAAGATAATTACCTTAAATTTGGTTATTTCTAACAATATATGATGGGAAGTATCTATAGTGAAACCCTAAGAATACTTGGTTTGGACACGGAAGAATTAACAAATGAGTAAGAAAATGGGAAGATAATATTAAGACAACTTACCAGAATATTGTCCAAGTTCAATAAATCAAATATTTTGTATATCCCAACCAACTCTTTTTCACTTATCTTTATCCATTTTGTAATTCCTTATTTTAAGGCTTGTATTTTAATACAATACATATATATTAATCATAATGCTATTCAATTATGATTATAAATAATTTATATTTATATTTATATTTATATATTGATTGTTTCAGATGGATGAACATATTCCTTCATAAGAGACTTCTAATCCAGTGCCAGAGATAAAAGTGGAAACGTCTAATCTCGTACTAAGTGAAGATAGAAGTTCAACTCAAACTCCATTGAAAAGGGAAGTTAGAACCACTTCAATAAGACTAGATCAACAAACGAAGTAAAAAAAAGTTGAATGTAAAAATTGTCAGAAGACGTTGATTTGGAGTTTAAAAGGTGGAACCTCTCATTTAAAAGGACATATGGATTTGTATAGTAGAAGGAAAATGGTATTAAGAGGTCAAACAATTTTAACCCCTAACATTATGAGAGGGAGGAATGAAATGACCACAACATCTTATGGTAGCAACAAATCAAGGTTTTGATGACTTGTATGGTAATTAGTGATGAATACCCGCTATCTATAGTTAATACCAAAAGATTTAAGATGTTTTGGAACTCACTACAAACTGACCTTTAAGGTTCCAAGTTAGAATACATTAAAGAAGGACATTATAAAGATATACAAGGATAAGAAGAAATAGGTTTTAAAAGCATTGTCAAGTAATAAAGGACGGATTGCCACTATAATAGACATGTGGACAGCTAATAACCAAAAGAAAGGTTATATGGCAGTGGTGGCACATTATGTTGACAATGATTAGACTTTACATAATAAACTTTTGAGGTAATTTATGTTCTTTAATATTGTTATCATTTACGTTTTCATTACATTATGATTGATTTTGGTAATATTTATAAATGATATATTCATTTATGTGCCAGCATCATATACAAGTGAAAGGTTTTCAACCGTGTTGGGAGACTATTTGATGGATTTAATATCTATAGTAAATTATCCACCATATTAGTCGCCAATTGTAGCAGGAATGATGTTATGATTGAAAAGTTGCAAAACAAGATACGGGTTGAGAGCATGCTGGTTGGTGGAAAGTTATTCCATATACATTGTTTTGCATATATTCTGAACTTGACTGTGAAGGATGGATTGGATATCATAAAGGAACGAATATATTCAATTCAGAATAGTGTCGTATATTGGAGTATAACAACTAAAATAATTGAGAAATTTGAAGAAACTGCATGATTTATATACATTTTGAGTACAAAGATGTTGGTTTTGGATTGTCTAATTAGATGGAACTCAACCTTCAAGATGTTGGAGTCGACAGTCCAATATGATGATGTGTTTACTAGGTTGAGACAAAGAGACTTTTAGTTCACTTGCATGCCTACAGAAGAGTAATGGGAATTGGCTAAAGAACTTTATGTGAAGTTGAAATTATTTTATAATGCAACTGAATTGTTCTCATAAACAAAATATATAACTTCGCTCTATTGCTTTACACTATATGTGAGATAAAGAATGCCTTATTTGATTGGATGGTTGATTCTAATGAGGATATTTGCGTTATGGCAAAAGTAGATGATGGACAACTAGAATTATTATCAGTCTATAGTTGGACATATTGTTACAGTCTTATTTGTGCTGGACTTGAGATATAAGATGGAGGGGTTTACTTTATGGTGATTAAGTCTAAGAGCATGCAGATGTCATTATACAATTTTGGCTTGAATTATTTAATGATTATCAACTTATAATGGACAAAATTCATGATCGAGATCGCAATATTTTAGGTTGTTAAACTCCAACTTCAGTTTCAGGTTCGAGCTCATCTTTTAAGAGCAATTTGTTACTTTCACTTCCAGAATTGATCAAAGAAAAAAGGGCTAGGAATTTGTACAATATGATGGAATTAGATAAATATTTGATCAAAGATTATATGGCAGAATTTGAAGGTGTGTAGTTAGATTTGAAGGTGTGCAGTTAGATAGATATATTATTATGGTGGAAGAGTTGTGGAAATAATTTTTTAATCAAGCAAACAATTGCAAGAGACTTATTAACAATTCCATAATCCACCGTTGCTTCAAAGTCTACCTTTTGCACTACTGGTCAAGTCATTAGTCCTTCTCGTGCTTGACTTCATCCTCGTATTATGGAAGCCCTTATTTGTGCCTAAAGTTGGTTAGATAATAAAGATATTAAGAGTAAATTCTTATTTTTATATAAAATTTCATCTATTTTTTATATTATCTTATCTAATATTGTTTTTAATATTCATTTAATATAGGCAGAGGTGACTAGTCGTACTCATTAATCAAGTGGACATTATTTTGATAAAACATTTGAAGATGAAGGTATATTTAATTAATTATTAATTATTACCATATCCTTAATATTCCTTTAATTTTAATATTACATTACTAAATATAATTTTTTTATGAAAAAATTAATTGAGTATATATATTGAAAATGTTTCAGAATATCGTAATATATCTCCCAGAGTTTTAGACTCCCTTGACAAAACAACCAATGACTACTAACTTCATACTTAGCAAAAACGACTTCATATCTGAGCCCCTACATTGACAACAAAGATGACGTTTCAAGATTAATGCAAGTTTTGGATTAAAGAAGTAAACTTCTACCTCCTCTGTTTCTCGCTGCCCATAATCTTCCCAAATTAGGGTTGTTATCTTTAGTGGCGAAGGAGGCCTTGCTTCACAGTCACCACTGGTAAGTGAGACAGTTCTATTTGGTACATCTTTCCTTGCTCCTTCTTCATCTAATCACTTTCATCTTTCCTCAAGTTAAGTTTTATGGTGAGATTCTCTCTGTCTCTAGATATCACCATCCTATGGGGGAATGGAGAAGGGTCTTTGATCAGGTTTCTTCTTGTTTCTTCTTGATTTGTATTTCCTTTCTACACTTGATTCTCTTTAAATGATTTCCTCTTTCTCATGCTTTCCTTCTATTGCTATCCTTTGATTTTCTTGCATACTCTTGTGTTGAATTACTTAGCCTCTTAAACATTCAGAGAGGCACGGATGTTTCTATTACATGTTTGGTTAGTATTTTTCAGAAGGATGAGCTCTTTGAGTTCTCGACTTATTTCAGATGCAAGACCCTCTTTGGGTGATTTGATACCTCCAAGTCGTTTAAGGTTCCTTTGCTTCCACACCTCGTATATACAAAGCCCTAAGGATAGGACATGGATCTGTATATTTAGGTTTTGAGGGTTTACGTGATTGTCTAATTTTTGTACTATCTCTGTGATTGTAGTCCCAAGATTAGGCCTTAGGCATCTACTCGATTTAGGCCCCCATACATAGCTGTTGTAAGGATATGTGAAGAAGAGGTGATCACTTGTTTCCATATAGATCTGGCACAATGGGCATGTTCTGTCCATTTGTAAATGTGGCATTATGTTAATTGTATTTAGTCTATTTTGGATTGCTAGCCATAATATAAAGGATACTCTTAGGGGTAGAAGCTTACATTACATGATTCTATGTCATTCCACCTTCTATTTCCTAATTCTTAGCATATCTTTGGTCGTACCATTGGTAAGTTTATGTATAGGTTGGTTCTGCCAGTAGAATGTATCCTAAGAGTTTGGTTGAGGTTGATACGATGGTTGGAGATGTCCCCTTTGTAATCATAGAGCTAAGTTTGAATTTGAATAAATGAGTTTGAGTGAAGAGGTTTGAGGACTGCTTAGATTGTTGTAGTTGTGTATGAGGGGTCCCAAGTTAGACCAATTATCAAACCATACATATGTCATTTTTCCATTCCCAATTGTGCAAGAAACATCATCCTTGATTCTGTCCCTAAACTTTAGAATCTGATTAAGAAAATGCGAGGATGAGGTAGATTTTTTAATGCTCCATAAACTTCTTTCTTCCCATTTAACCCAAAGGGAATTTTTATCCATAAGAATCTTCCATAATCTCTTTAGGATTAATGTCTGATTTGTGATCTTGATAGGGGTTATATTTAACCCTCCTTCATCTTTAAGAAAGCAAGTATTGGCCCATTTCACTTTAGCTGCCCCTTTGTCCTTATTTGGATGACTAGAAAATTTTTTAGGATTCTTTCAATGGTCTTAACGATTCCTTGAGAAAGAAATTTGTGAGAAATCCAATAAATATGGAGAGAACTCGGTACCTATTTGATGAGTTATACCTTCCCTGCATAAGATAAGGACTTGTTAACCCATAAATTGATCCTTTTCTGAATTTTCTCTAGAAGTGGAATACAATCTGCATATTTAAGTCTTTTAGTTAAGAGTAGTAGTCTAAGATACAACAAAGGAGCAAGTTTGAATGGCTTTCCTATTGATTGAGAGATGAGGGGTTCCAAGGGAGTAACTTTCTTGGATAATAGAAGTGGCTCTTTATTAGATTGAACTATAGTCCTGAGAAATTTTTAAATTTACTAAGAGCTTCCGTATAACTTTGTATAGAGTCCATGATGGCCCTGCAAAATAAAAGTAGATCATCTGCAAAACATAGGTTAGTCAAACCAATCTTCTTGCAATTCGTATGGTATCTGAATTTCATATTTTTGAGCACCTTATGCTTGATAAGAGAATTGAGAGTCTCTATACACAAAATGAAAAGGTAAGGGGACAAGGGGTCTCCTAGTCTTAAACCTCTAGTTGCCTTGAATGATGTAATGTAAACTATTGATAATCCTAACTACAACGAATGGCTACTCTCTCAATCTATCTAGTCTCCACCTTCTCCAATCTCCAGTATCTAGTGTCCAGTCTCTAGTCTCTAGTCTCCATCATGATTTTATCTTGATTTTTTTGTAAATTGTATCATTTTTTTGTAAAATGATTTGGATAATCATTTGTGTACAATTAATATTACTATAATTAATGAATTTGGTTTCGTCTTATTCATTTTATCAATATATCTGACTTTTATATATCCATTTTATTCATTTTATCAATTCAATGATGGGCCCATCTTTCATCATTTTTAAATTTATCTTCTATTTTAAGGTTTAGAAAGGCTAAGAAAATACCAAAAGGTCCTTAATTGTCTCTCTTATTATTCCTATAGCTAAGTTAACTTTTTCATTTTTATTTTACAACTATTTTACAACCTTTATCCATTTTCTATTTTTTAATTAGTTAATTATATAAGTAAAATTTCTTTTAAGCTTCCTTATAACCTTTTGTTTTACTTTAAGTAAACATTCTACAAAAGGGTCCCAAATGTTAAAAATAGGTCAATTTCTCTTTATTTAGTTAAAATTCCATATAAATCTACTTATCCCAAATTAAAATAAATTAAATTAAATTTTAGTTAAATAAATTGGTAACTAACTATATTTCATTATGAAAAATATTTATAGATAAAATTTCATTAAAAAAATAAAAACTAGAAAAAGATAAATAAAAATAAAAATGAATATAAATGGAATATGAGAAAATGTAAGTAGATATGATCAAAATAATTTTAATACAAACTATAGCTAAAATCATTAGAAAAGGAATATAATTCATCTTTTCTTTTATTTTCTATAATCATATCCTCCTTTATTAAGGAATTTGGTTTCATCTTATTCATTTATCACTATATGTAAGTTAATTCATAACTATAATTAATTAAATTGTTCACTTCAATTATATTCTTTTTCTTTCATTGTCCATAATCATATCCTCCTTCATTAATGAATTTGGTTTCGTCTTATTCATTTTATTAGTATACGTAAGTTTTTATAAAATCACAAATTTCCGTATTTTATTAATCAATTGAAATTTCTAACTTCAATTAATTGAATTGATCACTTTAATTTTAATCTTTTTCTTTTTTTGCTTATAATTTTATCTATATTTATTAATTAAATAAATTTAAAAATTAAAAAAAGGGCCTATCCGAGTCAGACTAATTTGGCTTGAGCGGGCCTCAGACCAAGCTCACGTCATTTTTCCACTGGCCAACCCAGCCTATTGCCATTCCTATTTGGAAATCTCATATCTCAGCAACTTACTCTTTGTTGAAAACAACTCTTTGAGACATATTATCATAATATGAACATCCACGTCCTCATGTTGCCTATAAAGCTCAAGAGATATACTAGTCAATATCTCATATGTAACTTTTCCAACATCATTAATCTTGAACCAAAGGAGTTTTAAACCAATTTTTTATGACAAAAGATATTAAGTAATATAAATGGGTTTATTATTTTGAAGTGAAGGAATATGAGAACAAGATGTAGTCATAAACTCAAAAGGATAGTTCATGAAATTGAAAAAAGAAAAGATGAAGTTTACAACTTACAAAATAAAAACCAAATCAAGAATAAAAGAAGAATAAGGAAGATTAAAGTCATTCTTTAGTTTATAATATTCATTATAACCTCGGTCATTTTTATGTTCTAAAAGGCTCACCATATATAAACATTTTATATCACTTTATTGCAAAAGTCTTTTTATTCATCAAGAGGCATTAAAGTTTTTAGTTTAATGGAAAAAACCTCCTAATATTCCAAACACTCTTAGGGAACATTTTGGGAAGGGTTTAAATCTTAATTACACTTAAAAAATTGAGTTTGAACATTTCAAGTTGTTAAAATAATATTTTTGTAGGGGACTGGTTTAATTATTAATGGTCAAGTAATATAAGTTAAAATTATCAAATTTGATGTAACAAAAGTTTTTAGTAACATTAGTCAATGTGTTTATTTCACAATATGCCTATTGGTTGACTAGTGTCTCAATGACTAGTAAATATATAAATTGAAAACACATTAGTCGACCAATATACCTACTAGTTAACCAGTGTCTCAACAGGTAGTGAATCTGTATATTTAATGCACACTGGCCAACTAATATGCTATACTGGTCGACTAGTACTTTATAACTAGCCATTATGACAACTAATAAAGTCCTAAAACTTTATAAATACATATTTTCCCATCAGTACTTGTTTCAAGAAGCATTTGGGTGTCTTTTACTCATATTTTTAGGTGTTTCTCATTCATTTGAGCATCATTGTCTCATATTCGTATGAGTAAATCACTTTAGAATTATCAACCAATAAAGTGAGGTATCTAGAGTTGTAAGATTTGGTCGGAGCATTATTTTATTATACTTAGGTTCTAGCTAGGATTAAGGTTCCTCTTCAATATAAAGCAAGAATGTAAAATGCCTATTTTCCTAGAAAAGATTGTACAAAGGTTATTTTCACCTTGAAAGAAGAATTATAGTAGAATTTCACAAAGAGTCTTGAGAGTGAATGTAGACAAAGGTTGTTAGTCGAACCACTATAAGTTAGTTTTAATCCTTTCTTTCTAATCATCTTTAAATTAATGTTTAATTTTTTGATTAATTTATATTAAGCTCTTCGTCCTTATTTATATTCATTATTGACAAATTGAGTTAATTAGCAAGACAACAATTCATCCCCTGTCTTAAGTGCCATTAGGGAATAACATTAATATGATGTTGATGTCTCTCTTAAACCTCGTCAATTACACTCACATTGAATTCTAATAGAATTATGATGTCAAGAACCTATAACTTCTTTTCTTGTTTGATAATAATTCTCAAGTTGTGAAAGTAGTTTAAGAACCTATGTCTAGTAAGCTTGTTAGCTTTCATAATGCTCCTTAGCGACAAATTACTACTCATTTTATCTAACAACCACAAAATATAAATGAATAAATTTTATTTTACATTTAAAAGAAAATAAAATAAGAAATTCAATAAATATTTCCACTTTTTCCAAAATAATAGCCCTTATTATTATAAAATTACTCTAATCTCTTTAATTAGATAAGGTCCTATTCAAACTTAATTGATGTTAAATTTGATCAATAGACTAACTAAATTTAAATTAGATAGATAACATCCTTAATCATATATCATATTAACTCATAGATTTGTTAGAAAATAACTTTTTATCAAAATATATTATTGGTTCCTAATGGCACCCAAGATGAAGGTGAATTTGATGTTGATGACTTCTAAGAAAACTTTTAAAAGAATGTAAAATGAATGATAAAACACTACATCAATTTGAATAAGCTTAGTCAATTAATCAAGTGAAAAACAAAGAGCATAGGGAAAAGAGGTTGCAAATCGATTTTATAGTGGTTCAGCAAAAAAACTGTCTACATCCACTCCTTAAGTCTCTTTTGGGTTCTCTTAATCTCTCCTTTTAATTAGGTGCAGAGTAGTCTTTCATATAACAATCTTTAATCATTAAAGAGGAACCTTTGCACAATCTTCCTTAAATTGTGAAGAGGAATCTCAATGCTTTTTGAAGCACCCAAATATAAGAAAACTAACCTCAATTGATGTTCATAACTTAAATAAATCTTGGTTGCTCACTTTAGAGCTTAAAGACTCTCAATCACTTCACGACTAATGAACGAACACTTGTAAATGCTTAAAAACTCTTGTAAATTTGTTATTGTAACCCTTAAATGTCATAAAGATGTTTAATAATCAAAATCATAAATATTTATACCTATACTAACTTAAAAATATCATTAGACACAAAAATAATAGTGATATTGGTTGATCAATCTAGCATATTGGTCGATAGTGTATCATATTGATCTACTAATACATTAATCAATGTCGCATACAAACTCAATTAACATTATTTTTTTGAAGTTCTTAATACATTAGTTGACGTTACAAATGTCTCCAAAAACAACATATTGGTCAACTAATGTGTATAAAAGCAAGTTTTCAAAGTCTTTTCAAGTTCTTTCAAAGATCAAACCACATTTTATTTCGCTAAAACTAGATCAAAAAATATTTTAAAAGTTTTCCAAAGAGCATGTCAAAGATCAAGAGTTTTTAAATCAAAATCTTGATTCATCTTGATAAATGAAAAGATTTATACATTAAGATCAAAACATGATATGTTTATGCATGAAAAGCCCTTAAAACATTAAAATGACCAAATATGGGATACATGGAAGATTACAAATAAATTTGTAAACTTATTGTGATTTAATCTTCTTTGATCTTAGTCTTCTTCTTGACTTGAATGCATTTGATCTCTATATATTGTTTCTTAACTTCATTTCATGTTATTTTCTTTTAAGACATCAAAGAACAAATCACTAGTAGTAACTATATTTTATTAAGATCAAAATATAAATTGTAACTTCCTTTAGTTTAACAATCTCACCCTTTTTGATGATGACAAACCATGTTATAATATTAGAAAGCCAATAATGAGATTAATCACTTAAGCACATACGATCTCTTAATATCAAAGTAACATTAATATTTGACTCCCCTTTAAATCATACATAAAAAAATCTAAAGTATCAATAATTAGATCATTTATCATTCAAACACTAGTATACTCACATAAAATAAAACCTAAGTGTACTGTTTTGAAATTTACCAGTAATAAAAAGTGCAATGTTAATGTCCATCTTCAACCATTAAATACCAATATAAAGTCAAAGTACACTAACTCCTATTAAATACAATAACTCCCGCTAAATATAATAGTTACTACTCATCATCAGTGGGTGAAATATTCAAGTGTTGAAATATGAGGATGAGGATGAGGATAAGGGTATAGGGGATGTGTTGATTCTTTTTCTTAGTACTATTGAATTTGAATATATTGTTCAAAACTACTAAGATGAATACTCTCACTTATTATGACAACGGAAAGGGAAAAAAAGGATCACCTTAACCTAGAAAGGTAAAGTAGCCACCAAAAGAAACAAAGTTATATCATATGAAAATATGATGAATACAAAGAATGACTTTAAAGCCATGACCATTGTTAGGTTTTCTAATACCTTCTACACCAATACCTAACACAATATGGTATTGACTCTATTAAACACAAAGGGAGGTAGAAGATGATATTTGTTACGATAACTATAATAAGTATGACTTTCAAGTATGTGAGCACTGAAAATCTCATGAATAAGGTCACTAATAAGATGGATCTCTATATCGTGAACCATTAAAAAGAGATGCTTGTCACCACGAATGATATGAAAAGATTGTAATAAAAAAGTTGTACATTCATAGAACTCACTTGATAGGTCTTTGTAAGCAAGGACTTCCACCCTTGATCAATAAATGCTAAAAAATCATACTTAAATTAGTTTGGACAAGCAAGAAAAATCACACATTTTTTGTGCAAGGCATAGGAACTATAATCAACAAATTAATGTGAGTACATGTCAAAATACTATGGGCATGACGATTGAAGGACCGATAGGCTCTCTAAATGTATAAGAAGGATTTCCTAGACTCTTAACCATGACAATCAAAGGAAATATAGACTAAGGTGTTATAAAAGAAACCTACGAAGACTTTAAGATGGATAAGTAAGAAAGGAACTAATTTTGAGAAGTGTCAGAAGGTGACTTGTAGAAAAAGAAACACTTAATAATCTATAACCAATCTTAACTTCATCAACCACGGTCAATTTTAACTCCATCAACCATAACCAAATTCAACTACATTAATTTCATTGCAAAACCAATTTCATGACCAAAATTCACTATATATAAGATTAGAACATCATAAACTAAGCAAGTTTGACTAGAAATTCAAAATTAAAGTAATTCAAAATAAAATTGATCCAAATCAATAAAATTAGTCAACACAAAATTTGAATGAGCATTGAATAATTAAAAACAAATGGTAAGGAGGTTCAATTTTATAGAAACATGCCTATTTTGTGCCTAATTTGAAAAATCCCCATTTCTTGTCATCCTGGTTAAGTTGAAATTTTCAGTTGAGGCATGAATTGATACGTTTCAATGAAATTGAACATGGGAATAACTCAAATATATTCCCAATTGCGGTAAACAACTATCAATTTTACTAAAAAAATGTACAATTTTGAGTAAATTAAAAAATCCCCTAATTAAAATAGTAAAAAATGCCTAAAAGTAAAATTAAATAAAATTAAAGATAATTAGATGCAATTTGAAGTTAAAAAAATCTTAATTCAACCTTTATTTACACTAATAAAGCACCAATCTGAAAAGGTAACAAAAATATGTAAGAAATTGAATATTCACTAATTTTGAAACTCTGCCTCCACCAATTTGTAATTTGATTCAATCTAACTACAATCTCATAAAATTGAATGCAAAAAAATGTCTAAAGCATGAAAATAAGGTAAATTAATCAAGAATTGAAGGACAAAAATTAATGAAAAATTGAAAATCCTTGGATTAAAGGAGGTTAGGGTATCCCTAGATTAATTTTAATAATTGAGGTTTGGTGTTAATAAAATTTGGTTCTAAAGCTATAAAGGAGTTTACATGATTTACTAGTATTGCCTGATATTCGCCAAAAAAGCATTAGAGAAGAAAGGAGTTACTAGAAATGGAATAGATATCGCGTAAGAAAGCTTTAAAATTATGCTTTTTTAAGAGGACTTTAAGAAGATTAAGTGGAGTGGAACTCTGAAAAAGTCGAATAGAGAAGAAAATTGTACGGTGGTAAGAGTTTTGTTTATGAATTTTCAAAGAAAAAGAAAAGAGGTGAGTTTTGTTTTTGAATAGGCAAAGGAGAAAGGGGTTTTTGTTTTAAAATTCGATACTATTGACTGACCAATTCTATGTGTTGGTCGACCAATAAATACAACCAATCTATTAACAAAATCGTATATAACTAATTTTCTTGTACAATGTGATACCGATTGACCATTTAGTGATATTATTTGACTATTGTAAATGAGTGGTTGACTATTGTAAATGACCTTAGTTAACTATTACTATACATTGGTCAACCAATTTAACTTGAAATAACATATTTTGACCAAAATAGCCTATAAACAAATATTAAAAACACATAATAATTCATCAAAATATCAACTGAAGGCAAATATAAACATTAAAAAAGATTTTAATCAAATAGATTTTCCATCAATCATATCCATTAATCTCTTAATTGGGAAAAATCTATGCTTACTCATGAGTTTAGTGAAAATGTTAGCCAATTGATGTAATGTTTCATCAAATTCTAACTTAATATCTCCATATTTGCACGTGATTTCTAATGAAATGATATTTAATTTCTATGTGTTTATTTCTAGAGTGTTGAATGAGATTCTTTGTAAGGAAAAAGTCACTAATGTTATTGGGACCTGATCTCAGGACTGGACCCCAACCGAAAAAGCGGAAAAAATACGAAAATCGAAACGAATCGAAAAACAACGAATCAAAACGAACGGATCGGAAAGATCGGAGAACCAAATAGCGAAAACAAAAACATAATCGAAATCCGATTAAACCCATCGGAAGCAGAAGCGAAGAACGGCGAATCGAATCGGATTAAGCATATACCGAATTGCGAATCGAAAATCATAAAGCGGAAACAAAATTGAAAGCAAAATTCGAAGCAAAACTAAGCGGAAGCAAATCGAAACATAACTAATGTCCAACATCCAGTAACGAAAAATTTTAGAAATCCTTGCGTTTCGCGTTGGAAACCCTAAGACTAAAACTATCCGAAAATCGGTATAATTTTTCTTTTTTTTCTTCTTTTTCATTCCTTCTTTTTCTCTTTATTTAAACTTATTCAAATTAACCAAAATCCATACAATTTTCCCTTTTTTTTGGAAATTCATCCTCATGCAAATCTCAAATCATAAAAACTTCTTATACAATCATACAAATCCCAAAAATCATCTATTAGCCAAAATCTTATTTGCTCGCTAACAAAAATCGGACAGCATAACGACAGTACTTTAACAAAACCCAAAATCTGTAAAGAGATTTTAAACACACTTCTAAATTTTCCAAACAAAACTCCAAATCATCGGACCTCCCGTCCGGAAATCCAAACACAAACAAACGCAATTATAAACCTAGCACTTCAATAATTCTCAATTATCAGTATCATCGATGTAGCACCCCACTCCTGTGCGACCCGAACCCGACATCGACGGTAATGTCCGAGTTCGTACCCCGCGAGGGTGGCGTGCTAAAGCACTCAATCAAGCACAATTCGGTATACTCTTTTTTTAATC
>JANVCL010000003.1:9384885-9419054 GCA_026546855.1 Erythroxylum incrassatum | reverse complement strand
ACCATCTCTATGCTGCAGATGAGGGACCCCGACCCAAGCACTTGAACTTTGGTTCATTCTTAAAAAGTGGTGAAGGATACTGACCGAAGGGGGATAGATGAACTGATGACACAGCAAGGCCAGGCCGTTAATGAACCTCCACACATTAGGAGGAATTTGGCTCAGCCTCAGTCGGTAGGTGATGCATACCTCGTCAATGATCGGAGCATATGGAAGCTTCATGCCGCCGACCGAGAAGAAGCTGTTAGAAATAGCAAAATACCCTCCCGGATTGTTGTGGATCCGCTCGTTCTTGGAAGCTAGCCTAGGTCCCCAGGACGGAGGGATATTGTTCCTAATAATTGACCGATTCAGCTCCCCTGCGGTCATCGTTGATTTGTCTTTCGGTGGCTCCTCGACGACCAGCCCATCCTTCTGGTCACTTACCGTAACTCCTTCAACCTCCCTCACCTCCGACACCGCCACTACTTCCGCCACTACTTCAAGCGGCCCGACTGTCTGCGAGGCCCTCTCGGCGGTTTCATCCCTAGGACTAACCCTGCTTCTAGGACTGGTTGATGACATGCTTACAAAAAGAAATTTAGAGGATGAAGCGAAGAAAAAAACGTACCTAGTCTGGTGATTAAAGTTAGGTATTTCAACAACGATTGAAAGCAAACTCTAGAGACTGTAAGCAAGAAAATGCAAATGAAAGCAGAAGGCAAGTCGGATAATAAAATAAGCGTGAAGAAAATCTCTAGTCTTCAATCCTGAGTATTTATAGAAGATCGGCCGAACAGACGTTCCAACCAACGCTTGATGCGTGGCGAACATCCGAGCCGAATGCAGACACATGGCAGAATCTGAGCTGAGGTGAATTAGGGTTGTTAGAAATTCGGAGCGGCGCAACAGCTGAAAGGACACGCCTGACGGCTGTACGGCAGTTAAAATGACATACCTGACAACTACATAGTAGTCAAAAAGACGTACGTGACAGTCTGTTAGAGAACACGAACCGTTAGTAATGATTACACTTAGTGCTTCATTTAAGCCTTGCCGCCCAGTCGATCGGCCCTGCCACTACACTCACCTGATCGACCTCATCATTACACTCGGTCGACCTACCATATTGCTATAGCCGATCGGTCGGTTCTGTCATTACCCTTGATCGGTCTGTCGTGCCACTACCTCTGATCGGACGATCGCACCACGATAATCGATCGATCGGGCCTAGCACGAGCTGCCTTGGAGATATAACCTTTAGGTACTCCTTCGACCCTTCTCTTGGGTCAGACTCGAGGAGTTGGAGGGGCTTATGGTTAGGTCGGCTGTGCTAAGCCCAGGCCCAGGTCCACACATCCACGGCCCATTTGCAGGTGTTAGTCTCTCATGCAAACATAAAGACTTATGTAAAGATCTAAACCTAGCGTCTATTCCATATATAAGGTACTATTTTGCCATCATACAGGTACGAGATTAGAACCCCGATACTCTTTGCTTATAGCCACCATAACCCTCACCAAAAGACTAACTTGAGCGTCGAAGGGGCCTGTCGGTTATCAACCCCCGGCGCGCCTTTATTGTTTTGCAGGTGCTTCGGAGTTAACATCGACCAGCTTCATGGATCCAAGCAGTAACGTCCAACCTCACCAGAATCATGTTGAACGATGCGTTATCAAATTTTTAGTGTTTTTTATTATTTCGTTTTTTATTCCTTTTGTTTTTGTTTGTGCTAGAATGTTTATAGTAAAATTGGAAAGTCTGTGAGACTACTACCCCTTTTAGTTTTTCAATTAGTTTATGTAAATTAATGATTATTTGAGTTAATTTTGGATACAAATGCATCATAATTAAGTTGTGAAAAGAAATTTTGGTATAATAGAGAGTTGATTAAAGCCTTAAGACAATAAAGAGACATTACAAAAATTATGTTTATTAGCTTAATTTTTAGAATTCGTAAATAAAAGTTTGTACATCTCTATGATTTTTCTAAATCATAGCTTAATAAAGACCTATCTAAACTCGTAAAAATAAAATAAAATAAAGACCTATCTAAAGAAATATTTTGCGAACTTTCTAATAAAACATTATTTACTATTAATTCATTTTTGTCACGTAGTCAATCTAGCTAGACTGTTGATATGTGCGGATTAATGGTCTCCTACGACTCTTATGTTGTTTCTCTTTGACACAGCGATCCAATCCAATTCCATAATTCTAGGGTTTTTGAGTTTTCAACCCGATCTAAAGACGATCGGAAGACCCAAAAAGAAGAAGATGCCGCAGAGACACCAAAAAAATAATAATGATTTGGCTTTTTTCACATATGAAGAGAAGAGGAAGCTGGGTTATGGAACCCAGAGCTTCCATCAAAACCTTCAACCTTTGCTGCCTCTGCTTGAAGTTTTTAATCGATCCCGTGTCTTAACAGAGACGTCACGTCCCTGTAAAGTGTGTATCCTCGAATGCCTCATAGCCCAGAAGAAGGCATACAAAGGTAAATCCTTTTAGTCGCCTGTGTATGGCAATTTAGTATGTTAATTGATTCATCTGGTAATTTCTCATTTACAGCTTGTCCATGCATTTGATGCTATTAACTTGAAGTGGTTGATTTAAAGTTGTTTTGTTGATTGAGAACATTATTATTCTTGTTGTTTTAAACCCTTGTCCACGACTTTTATTAAAGCTATTAATTTTAAATTTATGGTTATCTGGTCTCTGAAGTTGCTGGTTTTTTGCTTCAGAACTGATCAAATAATTTTCATGGTGCTGATTGTATTTCTCTGCTTAAAAATTGACTCCTTCAATGAAAATAAAGTATACATTTTCCCTCACTGGTTATTAACAACAAAAATGCTTGAAACATGTTCTCATTTCTGCATTGTATTACTTTATTATTATTTCATGTACTGCTAGTTTGAGATGATGGTTTGATTATAATATTATAGGTTGTGAGCATTAATGAATTCCTGAAGCTTACTGATGCGGAAACTTATTATGGTGATCATGATCGAGGCAGAGGTCGTGGATCAAGATGTGGTGGACTCAGTAGAGGTTGGGCACGAGATGCAGCTACACTTTTTATTGAATACCCTGTTCAGTTTCCCTCTCTAGGTGGCAAGTAAGATGCTATTGCATTTGGTGGAGTTCACATTGGCCTTGCTTCATGCATGGGTTTACCCTTTCTAATCTATGGAAGAGTTTTTACTTAGAAGCATATCAACAAGCATCTAAATATCCTTGAAAGACATCATCTTTTACGATTTTGTCGTCTAGGGTGTAAATTTTAGGTAGTTCTCCATGCTTGTAGTGATTAACTTATTGAATTTAGTATGCATACATACATACATACATATCTTTTTCTTGGGAAAGTACATTACTGTTGACTCACTTTGTTTTGGACTTGAGTCGTAGCATTATTAGTTTTAGTTTTCAGAATTTCATGGAACTGTTTTGTAGTCCCATTCTGAACTTATGCTAGCTTCTTTTTACTAGTTTTGCTTTAAAATAACTATAAGAGCCAAATCTGTACTTCTAATGTTCAATTTGTATTGTTTTTCCTTTTATTTTCTGAACTGGGCACTTAGTTTTGTATCAACTTTTTGGTTGATTTGTGCTGGATACATTGGTTTATTCTACATCTTGAGAACTTTGGCAAACATGTGACTTGAAGTGTTTACTTGTCCTTTTGTGATTGAGGTGTTTGTAGGAGGTGGCCTCGGCTTGTTCATGGGTATGTTTCTAGTTGCTCTGGATGATCTTTTGAATCAAAAAGAGATGACTGCTAGACAACAATTCATGTACACCACAAGACAGATGGGCCAGAGGAGTTGGAGTTTATGGAAAGCATTTGCAGTTATGAGCTTGATTTTCTCAGCCACTGAATGTGTTGTTCAGAAGGTATAGTGATGAATGAAACTTGACGTGCTGAGTGCTCAGTGTGAAATAATCTTGGGGGAGACAAGTAGATATTTACTTCTTTGCAGTCGAGGTTATATTTACTTCATTGCAGTTGAGGTTTTGTTTGTAGACTTAAAGTTTTTGCCCTCCTGTTGAATAGGTCTCAGATCTGGAATCGAACGTCTTGTTTGGTGCTGCAAGCAAAAGGGGAAATAAGGGCAAATTTGTTGCATGTAAATTGAAGTCTATTCTCAGGCTTTCTTAGTGATTAATTATGGTGCATGATGGTATCCACTAATTGATTGCAAAGCTTGTTTCTAAATTAAATAAATAATATCGGTGAGAAGTACGATTGAAAAAGTGGCCACTGGCATCGTCTTTGTTCGGCTTCATTTCAAACATTGATCAACTCTTTCTGTCGAATTATTCTGGTTAGACGAGTATCAATCTTGAAAAAATGTTGCAATCCAAAAAAGTATTCATCTACATAACAATGAAAACAATGATAATAAGTAAAAACCAAAATAAAATATAATAGCAGTTTTAACTGCGTTTTATTTAAGTTCAAAGCAAAAAACATTTTGAGATGTTTTATAGGAGAGGTCATAAACTGCTTATTACTATGGATTAAGCAAAATTTTGTAAATAATTTTTGGCCATATTTGTTTTGAAAATATTACAAAAATCAAATGGCTAAATTTTATTTGTCCATTATTAATTACGTTTACATTTATTAGCTACGCATTTATATACTAAAATAGGTAAGCTTATTGGCGACGAATTCAAATGTCGTTAAAAACTAAAAAATTCTGTTGAAAAATAATTTTCAACGAAAAATAATCCTCGCTCTAATGGTCGTTGAATCCGGGTAGCAAAATAATATCCATGACGTTTTTCTAAAATCGATGCAGAAAGGATTTGGATATACAATATATTCGTTGGCAAAACATATAACCAACGAGAGCCAAAAATATCGTACACAGGATTTTGTGACGTATATGTTTCATAGATAAAGGTTTTTACCTACTAAACCATAGTCGCAGGTAATTATTTTTACTGACGATTTTGGTTTTGTAGCAGAATAGTTTTAGCTACTAATTGTCTGTCGTAGGTATATGTTTTTAAAGATGTTCTTATAAACGTAGGTAATAACATTTTGTGACGATTTTGTTTTCGTAGCTAATACCTTTAGTGACGATTTTCTTTTTGTAGCAGAATAGTTTTGGCTACTAATTGTTCGTTGTAGGTAAATGTTTTTAGAGACGTTCTTGTAAACGTAGGTAATAACATTTTGCGACAGATTTTGTTTGGTAGCTAATACTTTTTATTGACAATTGTTTCCCTTTTAAATTTAAATTTTTATTATAGTTGTTAAAAACAAATTTAATTTAATTTATTACAATTTTTAAGACAGTTTGAAATATAAATTAGTTACATTTTATAATTAATGTTGTTGGCATATTTTTTAAATAATAATAAATTGAAATAAAATAAGCATTTAAAATAGAATGCATTTTATTAAAAAAATAATTTTAAGTTAATTACAAAATTTTATCAAAATGTATAAACAAACTAAGACTTCTCATCGTCACTACTACTGACATTGTCTGAGCCAAGTAATTGTTTGACCATCTTTTTAAACTTGTTTGCTTCTTTTACATTACGATCCAACTTCCCTTTTGTACATTGTAGCTTGGCCTTCAATGTCTAGTTTTCCTGTTAAAGTGCCTTAACATATACTGGTTGTGACGAAGATGCACCAATTGGCTTAGGGCCATATCCAAGACCTTTGATATACCCCGATCTTATACCAAGGACATTGTTGCAAATGTCATTAACATCAGGTTAATTCCCCTAAGACAATGATGTCTACAATAACTCCTGCATCTTGTCCTCCAATTTAAAGTACAAAATCGAGTTAACTAAAAAAATTACTTAGTATTACATAAAAAATAAACTGTAATATTAATTTTTTGTACATAAATAATTATTTTGTGCCTCTTCAGACGTCCAACCTTCACCTTCCTTGTAATGTGTTAGCTAATACAGTGTAATCCTACCACACTCTTGTCCTTAGAGTTGAGTTTGACTCGTTTATATGAATTTAAAAAATTAAAAGATAACAGAATTTATTATATTAAGAAATAGAATAATAAGTTGAAAACTTTGCACTTACAAATTCTTGTAGGACGACAACAAATGATTTGGAGCCGGTGTTATGAGGAGTCTTCATTTTTGCTAATTTCACCTTGGCTTTCTCACACTTTTCCTAAATTAATAGAATTAGTCATAAAATGTATAAACAAAATTAATGGAAGGAAATCTGAAGAGAAATAAAACAAACCTTGACCTTCGTAGAGGCTCAATAATCACACATATCACTCCAATTTTTTTGGACACCCATTCCGAAACACGTCTCCTTGCCTCTTCATCGGAAGGGAAAGACTGGTAATATTTATGAAGTCTATATCGATAATCCTTCGCCCTTTGTTTCAATAGTGAACTAACATAACTTAAAACCTCAGGCTTGTCGATATCAACGATATTGAGCTTCATCTGTAAAGAACATGTATAAGTTAACTTACTGTTTTTATTAACTAAAATCGCAATACATATAATCAAATGAATTGAAATATTGTCGAAACTTTCTCCAAAGCATTTTGGAGCAAGTTGTCTTTCTTCAACTATCTGGCATGTTGAAGACAAGGCAATTAATTCCTCACAACGACGCCTAACTCGCTAGACAATTTTGCAGATTGGATCTTATCCAGAGGGCGACGTTACGTGGGGTCAATGGTCATAGACAACTTACTATTCATTGCAACATTCATCCATTGCAACTCAACTCCTTTTGTGATACCTCTATCTCGTTTTCTAATGCCAGTATTGGAACTTGAAAACAAAAAATCATAATAAGAAAAACACACTAAACATGTAATGAGTAATTTTAGCATTAATGTAAATATGTTTGGTTAACAATAACATATCTGAAGATCCCTCAACACTAACACACGATGTTGGTAAAGGTTGTTGCTAACTATCTTCATTCGATGATGTAATTGTTGGTTGTTGAACAATAGGGTTGGATTGATTTGGTTGTTGTGGGGGAGGAACTTCTTCAGTTGTTCCCACCCTCTTTCTCTTGTTTCTACCATGTGCCATTATATTTAACCTATGTAAAGTGAAATATGAACATAACACATAATCTTAAGTCAAACATCAATATTCTATATGAATATAAGGAGATCAGTAGTCAAATACTAAACATTCAGCATAACATTCCGCATAAACATAAGTGAAACATTAAAAATATGCATTCTAAATGTCATCGTAAATTAACATAAGTAAAACATCAACAACATAAGGCAATTTGAACATAACATTTCAGACAATACAAACTATTTATTTGCATTCAATCATCATGATCAAGATTTTGAAAATCATCATCATTAAGTACATTATCATTAGATTCTGCATCACTAATATATTCGAGCAAAGTATCATCATTGTCATTTAAGTCATCCTGAGTATAGTCTTCTTCTATTTGTAAGATAAGATGGCCTTAGACTTCATCTAGTTGAACTATATTGGGATCAACATTTCTCCTATGGAATGATGATATATCTCCATCTTCTACTAGAATGGCTTCGTTATTAAACTCCAATCCAATTTATTAATAGACTTCGTCTGCATCACAAAAATTAAAGACATTCCTTTGTTGAAACTTTTGAACAACCTTCCAATTGTTACCCAATACGGTATTGATGATGTAGAAAACTTGTTTGACTTGACTTGTAATGACAAAAGACTCATTATCATACCATGTCTTACTCACATTTATGCTAGTAATATGTTCGTTAACTTTCATGTCAGTTAGATCAAACCATTTGTATTTAAATAGAAGAACCTTCTTATCCTTCATGTAGTGCTACTTTATTATTTCATAGATGACACCATAGAAGTCAATGATTTCATTGTCATGACACCCTTCAACGATAACCCCACAATTTTGACTTCTAACTCAACTATCGTGATCTTGTATGTGAGATCTCACCCCCTTTAACAATGCAACCTATGTATTTCTTCCCACAAATATGAGGCCCACATGTCAAACTATATAATATTGTTGTCGCTTCTTTTATATTACGGTTACGTAAACATTTCTTACGTATGTTAAATTGAAAATAAATATGAGGATGAGACATATTTACATATTTTTATAATATGTAAGCAATATGAAATTTACTCGACTTCTAAACCATGATACCAACTTCTGTCCATGTCTGTCTTCAACATTAATAATCCCTTTGCTGCGAATTGTCTCCTTGTGCTCTATATTTAAAAAAGACAACGATAGTAAGATCTCAGAGTGAATGAAGAAAATTGTAATATGATTGTTTAAATGAAAAGGAATATAGTACTCCATGTATGTATCGAATTTCTCCCAATTGTTCAAATATACCAATGGGCGATGCCAAATTCATCTTTAGTTATCTCCACATATTTACCTACACCAAGTGGCCTAACTTTTTGGGAGAAAATAGACAACCCACAGTCGTTATGAAAATCAAAGTTACATTCTGATATATTAAATCTTGTCTCCATATCAGTTAAGTACATTGCATAAAAAGTCAAGCATTCATTTGCTATATAAGCCTCTGCAATAGATCCTTCTGGTCAAGCTTTATTAAATACATAATGCTTAAAAGAGCATAAAAACCTGAACATAATCCAAAAGTAAAACTTAGGAATTGCTACAAACAAATAACATAGAAAAAACTTGTTCAATTTAATATGAATTACCTTTCAATTAGAAACATCAATTGAAATTGAATCGGTCCATAAAGTTTTGTTTTATATGGTAAGTGAATTGCCAAATGAACCATAACATCAAAAAACGTTGGGAGGAATAATAGTTCAGACTTACATAGAATCAATGCTATGCCTTTTTCCATTTGATCAAGCTCTTCAACTTTAAGTGTCTTGCAATATAATTGCTTTAAAAACTCTCCCCATTGACCCAAAGGATAACACCTACATACCCCCTAAAATGAGATGCAAATGCCACACAAAACAGAACTAAAACATACCAAACATTTCAAAGAACTTCCAGAAACTCAAGCAAACATACATTACATATCATTAGATGTTATTTTATAAACAGAAGATATCATACATATTGTACTTATCAAAATACATGCTATAAATTCAAAAGCCAACCTGTATTAAGGTTATTACAAACCATTTACATACAAAATGCAATATGTCTCATTACATTTAATACAACTCAAAAACTTAAACAAAACAACTTCCAAACATGTCACATCCTTTATTGGCCACTACGGTTGTCCCAATCTTAAGTTTTCTTATCAGAACCTACACGGAGGCAAAACCACCTTGCTAAGCATATAGATTAATGGGGAATAATTAAACAAGATATAAATTGGCGACTGTCACTAACAGTCGTCTAGCATTCACATGTACAAAAATCAGATCATATCACCAACAATCTTTAATTGTTACTATTATAGATCAATTCAAACATTGTGTGTCTCAAAACATAATATGATTCATTAATACATAACAAGACATAAATATCATAATATAATGTTCAAAAATCAGAATAGGGTATATTTCTTTTAAATCAGAATATAACTTGTATCAAATCAGAACTTATTTTGAATTAGAACATAATTTGTTTATAACAAAATTGAACATATATTAGAATACAAAACAAGTTAGCCTACTAATCCTTTTTACAGAAGTGGGTAATGGAATTAGAACAGAAGATACCTATGATTGGCATTACAGAACATGAGGGACTTATGTCCTAAAATCAGGGGACACCTTAGTGTCAAGTTATAGAAGCAATTGCAGACCCTTATAGGCATGCCTATCTACTCATGACTAGGACTTGGCAGTTTTTAAAACAAAACATGTCACATTTCAAAATTCTCATGTAAAAGATATATTGCCAAACATATGACTCTATTCCACTTTGCTCAACTTGAACATATTCATTTACATTTAATCAAACTCAACATGCCTTATAAACATAAGCATTTGCAATAATGCACCAATGGATATATTAAGTAATTACATATTACATGCATTCACACAAGTTCCCAATTCATAAACATTTATAACTAACACATTACTCTTGTTCTTTAAATCACATTAGCATTCATAAGTAAACTCCATTCCTTTAACAACTTATAAGTTCTGAAATTAGATACTTTGTTATCTAATAACACCTTCATTATGTTATTACTTAAATTTAAAAAACTCAAATCTTATTCAACCTTTAATTAACTTATTCCCTCACGATCGTGGGATGAGTGAACCTTCACAACCTTCATTTTGCTTCCAAATTGTACTCCTTCATACTCCATTCAATCCACATTCACCAAAGTACATCAATTTCACTTCAATTCTACCTTATTCAAACGTCAATCCCTTATCAAATTCGTGTCCAAACCTAATTCGAAAATCATTAATTAGATAACTAACAAATTATTATCTTACATACATCAAAACCAAAACATAATTTGCCAAACAAGGATCATTTTCTAGCACTCAATTATCAACATCATAACATATATTTCATGCCAATTCAATTATCATAAAACTTGTATTAATACATACTATCAAGTTTAGAATTACCTTACCTATTTAACTTCAAACAAAAAACCAAACTAGTCTTCCAAACAACCAACACAAGTCCAACATCTAAGTGAAACACGGATGCTCTTAACACCAAAAGACAACATAGAAGATAGCATGTGGTAGCTTTCTTGATGCAACATCTTGATATGGTAATTAAGCACAATATAAGCCAAAAACTCAAGATTGGAAGAGTATGGTGTTTTGGTCGTGAATGAGAAAAGAAAAGGATGAGTTACAAAAAAAATTAACTAATGCATAAGGCCATGCCATGTGTAAGATGAGTGTCCTTACTCTAGGGACACTTATCACACAAAGACATAAACCACGTTTCCTTCAATAGAATAACCCACATGTCATACATAGAAATGAGCCACTTATCCTCCATTTAAGCTACCAAATGTCACACTTCTATTAAGCCATTTATCACTCACTTATTGCTGCGACTTGTCAATTTATTAACCATGCCATTTGTCACTTAATTTTTCATGCCAAATGTCACTAATTTATAGGCTTAATCATTCAAATTTTCATGTACCAACTTGTCTTACTACTTGACAATTTTCCTAGTCCAAATGTACATTTCATTAATCAATTCTCTAATGGTAACAATTA
Organism: Erythroxylum incrassatum; assembly: GCA_026546855.1. Taxonomy (NCBI): domain Eukaryota; kingdom Viridiplantae; phylum Streptophyta; class Magnoliopsida; order Malpighiales; family Erythroxylaceae; genus Erythroxylum; species Erythroxylum incrassatum. The sequence continues at coordinate 9,407,897 of JANVCL010000003.1, read as the reverse complement.
ATTTCAAGTTACTAATTATGTTCCATCAAACCAAAATTCAAGACATATACAATTCAGAATCATATCACAATTTCAAAACCTTTCACATTTACTTTCATGAGCATATAACATTTCTACTAGGGTAATTTGGGACCTTACATAAAGTAATAGACACATCCTTTGGCAAACACCCACGTATTCCAATAGAAAGTAATCGTTGGAGAAGTATATGACAATCATGACTTTTCAACCTTGGCACTTTTCCCTCTTTAATATTCACACAATAACTTATATTTGATGCATACCTATAAGAAAACTTGACTGATTGGAGGAACTGATAGAATGATTATTTTTAACTTTTTGACATGTTGTAACAAGCAGGGGGAATACGTATGACCCATCATCTCTTCTTTTCAAATGCAAGTCCTTTATAATATTCATGTCTTCCAAGTTAAGTATAACATTAATTGTGTCTTTGGATTTCCCATCAATTCCCATGACTATCCCTAAAATGGACTAACAAATGTTTTTCTCAATATCCATGACATCAAGATTGTGCCTTAGTAGTAATTCCTTCCATTATGACAAGTTGAAAAATATGTTTTTTTAATCTAATTCAGTTTGGCATCATTTCTCTTTCGTTTTCTATTACTTGGGAGTTTGCTAGGAGTAATGTCAACCAAATGTGATAGTTGGTAATCAATATCATCATCGGACAACTACATTAGAGATTCACCCAATTCTACTTTGCCTTTAAATAGTTTACTTTTCGCTATCTATGCCCATGTTCCAAATAACGACGATGACCTGTATAGCATATTTTACTTCTTATCCTCATTGAATATATTTGATGGTTACACATAGGACAAGCCATATACCTTTTAGTGCTCCACCCAGAAAAATTCCCATAAGCTGGAATCTATTTATAGTCCACAAAGCAATAGCATGCATTATAAATGTTTTGCCTTCAAAAACATCAAAAGTTTGTAATCCAAATTCTCATAGGTCATTTAAGTTATCAATTAGTGGTTGCATGTACACATAGATGTCCTTATCAGGAGCAGTAGGTCCTGGAATAAGCAAGGACAAAAAAAAGGCTCCTTCATACACTTCCATAGAGGTAAATTGTATAGGACTAGAATCAACGGCCACATGCCATATGAAGTACTCATATTACTGAAAGGATTAAATCCATTTGAGGCCAATCCAAGTCAAACATTATGAAAATCTTGTGCATACCATGGAAACTTTCTATTAATTTCTTTCCATGCCATTGAGTCTGCTGGATGATGCATCATGTTATCAGTAATGGGTTTCTCTTTATGCTACCTCCTATCTATTGTTGTTTATGTTGACATAAAAAGTCTTTGTAATCGTGGTTTAATAGGAAAGTATCCATGAATTTTATTTGGTATCTTTTTTAGAATCCCATCTTCCACTTACCACCTTGATGTAACACAAATAGGACACTCCTAAAGACTTTACTTTCCCTCCAAAAAGGAACACAGTCATACTTACAAGCATGAATTGAAATATATCCCAATCCAAGGTCCCTTAATAATTTCTTTGCATCATAGTAAGATTTCGGCAACTTATGTCCAATAGGTAATGCATCGTTCAGTAAGTCAATTAACATGTCAAAGGACTTGTTACTTCATTTATTATAAACCTTCAAATGATAGTTGTGAGAAATTAGAGCAGCCCATATATAATTGTTCTTGAGCAACTTTCAATAACTTACTAAAATTATCTTTTGTAATATTACCAATTATGTTAGGCATTCCTGTTTCATTCATAGTCTCCATATAATTCCGATAATCATCTAACATCTCACCAATCCCATCATCACCATCATCATTCACATCATAATCATCTACGTCATTATTGTAACTGTCATCATAACATGTACTGCCACTTCTACTATAAATTGCTTCCTTACGTTCACCATGATAAAGCCATGGAGTATATAATTTATCTATGCCTCAGATTAGTAAGTGATTATATACCACATCTTGACTTTGGAAGTTGACATTTAAGCAATCGATTTATGGACAACGAATACTACATTCATCACCTATTTGATCGTTTACAAATTACATGAAACTCTTAACTCCTTCTACGTACTCAGTTGACCATTTTCGATAAGACATCCAACTCTTATCCATCTAGATATACAATAAAAGAAGATAACTGAGTTATTACATGCATTTTTCATTCAATATTACGTTTTAAAAAAACCATTGTAATTAAGGTAAGTGTCATTGTTTCTTATTTCTAGCCTATATAACATCCTATGTCTGTACTATGTTGAGTTGTTTCTTGTTTGCTTTGTCTGTTTAACTTCTTCTATTACATAATGAAATTGTTGCATTATTGCTTGGTGAAATTACCTTTACCAATTTGATGGACAAACTGTAACTGTCTTTATTCTAATTTTTCAATATATAAATTATCCACTCAATTCGTGTTGTCAATTCATATGCATCAATTATGTAAACTATATACAATAAAATTAAACGACCACCGATATATAAAACAATTAATTAACAAGCTAATTAGTAAGATGATTGCTATTAAGTCGTATTAACAATAATGGTTACTACTAATTCGCATTAACAACAGTTGCAACCATTTGTCTAAATGATATTGTAACTAGGTTGGACGAGTTACCTGGATTGACAGACAACTGCAAACCATTAAAAAGGAGGAACCTCAATGATTATTCCTTAGATTGCTTATAAATATGAGAGAATTATATATGAAGGAATAACACAATTAATAAAAAATAACAAAAAATTAATTTAATACAAGATGGAGTTACATTAAGCATCAAGGAATTTAGTACAAGAGAATCACTTTATTGATGAGGCATAAGACAAGCACTTCATTTAATACAGGGAAAGCACTATAATTAAATCACCAAATCCTTCCATTTATTTTCAGCAAAAGAGATTATATTTTTAAGTTCCAAAAGGATAAAGTATACTAGTTGTTTGGAACAAGCCACATACTAGTTGAAGAATGATGTAATGGTTAAAATCTTTTAAAGAGACATATCTTTTAGGTTAATTAAAAAAGAGAAACCTGAAAATAAGCATGCATTTGGTAAATTCATTTATTAAATGCCTCTCTGCACATTTAGTTCAAAATCTTGGAAACTTTCTTAAATATATAAATGTTTCAAATAAGAAAATTCACTTAGTAAAGTAAAAATTAAAAGTAAAACATTATAAAGGTAAACAAATTGCCATATGCTGGAAAAAGCATTGATGATTAATGGTTATGTCATTTTGCTTAACCTAATTCTACAACCAATTTGACCTTACCCTATTATACTGATAGATACCTAGACAAGGGAATGAGTTGACTACCAATTGCTTTAGTAGTTAAGAAACCAATATGTTGCTTAGCTACTATAATCACCATTTACAAAGTTCCAATTCATTCAAGATAATAAGAAGATGAAATTGTCACATGTTAAAATATTAAATTTAACAACAAAGAATAGTCAAAGCGTAAAACATCTTAGGATTTTTTAGCCAGATAATTTTCTAATATATAGAGCAAAAATACATTCCAAAAATATTAGTGCTTTTTAATTTCCAATTAACTACACATATGTTAAATTTATTAGCTTTCAATTCAAAAAATGATTTTACCTTGCAGTAGCTCAATAATTAATTTTGCGAATCCCTCAAAATCCTAATATAAACCACTTATTTCAATCATGTATAACACAATTATATCACGAATTATGCTAGAATGCAAGAGTGAATAATTTATAATATGGGTTATCCAAAACTTCACAAATGTAGTCCAACAATTTTCCCCATACTAACCCAATGCCTAATCTTATTTGGTCAATTAACCACCCATATATGCAAGTAATAACAGACTTTTGTCGAACACCTTATAGGAAACTAAAATTCATCTTAAGAACAGCATAAAAACTTTAGTTTTCCTTTTCTTCAACAATAATAACACAACAAACGTTTGTCTCAACCTTTATCACAACCTTTATCATCACCAATAAATCAATAACAAACACATAAATTCAACACAAAACCATTTCCCTTTTTTCGACTTTAATGACACAACATCATAGGAAGGTTAACACTACTTAGCAAATGAAGAGAGCAACCGCAGGTTAATGAATTGTTCATAATGTCGAAGATAGGGGAGAAGATAAGGCAAAAAGGCAACATCGATTTTGAAAAAATGAAGGAGAAGGGAGTTGTGACGTGAAAGGGGGAAGAAAGGGGGCTGAGCGTCTGTGTGTAAATATAATTTTCTTATCCGATACATTTGACGACGAATCTATATTTTGTCGCCAAACACAAAACATTTGATACGAAAATCAAATAGCGTTGCAAATTGTACAACATTTTATATCCCAGGGATGACGTTGTCCCACTTATTTTTTAAACATGTTCACCTTTTTTGTGACGAACAAAACTATCGTTTCCAATGGTAGTGAATTCGCTACTAATTATACCCAACGTCGCCAAAACCAAAGCATTTTATTTACATTCTTAATTTTCTTAATTGATTAACATGTATAAGGTATTCCCATTACATATGATAAAATGAAAATTTTGACTTTTACACTTATATATGCAATTGTTCTTGATTTGCTTAATTTTTGGGAATTACTAATATTTAATTTTAATTTGGTAGATAAACAAAATAAAATTGGGAAATTTTTAACAATTTTGTTTCTTCTTTTTCTTATTATTTAAATTAATAAGGAATGCAAACCACATTTCATTTTTACCAAATTCATCACTAACATGACAACATATACCCTTTATCCCTTAATATACCATTAACCTTATTATTTGTATAAAAAGATACATTTATTTTAAATATTCAAGTTTTTTGCGATGAAGTAGGTCTAGTTGCAAAAGGTCACTTCCTCGACCAACCACCACACTTAGTTGCAAATGGTAAACAATTTGCTACCAAATTTCTACATCATCGCCAAAACCCAAGCAAATTTTTTACTTTCTAAATAATTAAAAAATAACATCTAAATAAATAATCTAAATTAATTCCTTAATTATTTAAGTGTTTTAATATCAAAAGTAGATTATTATGTAACAAAATAGTTATTCGTAATGATGTGTTAGAAATAGCTTTCTAATTATATTAGAATGTCTTATTAAATTTTTTTTAAAAATTTTCTTAATTATAATAATTAAAATGTATAATTTTCTGAAATTATTTTCCTAAATTATAATAATTAAAATGTATATTTTTAAAAAAAATTTAAGTCATTTATATTTTATTTGAAGGGTCAACAAATTAATTTGGAAATAGTTTTCAATTAAATAATTAAATTTTTAATTAAAATTATTTTTTATTTATAATAGGAAAATAAATTTATAAAAAATTATTTATGAACTCGCGGGCTTTGACGACAAACCATGCATTAGTCGCTGCATCTGACATTTGTCGACCATATACAATAGATCGTAGAAAATTAATTAATAGTCCTTCCAAACAACTGCAGTAAATAAGAAATGACATCGTTTACTAAACAAGAAAAATGATGTCATTTTGTATTAGGTTTTCAATCACAATCACAATAAAAGGCTACTCCATTCTCGTTTAAGCAGTCAACATTTCTCAAAATCCTCCATCCTGCAAACAACTGCCTCCTATCTTCTGTTTAGGTTATGTATTGTAGTCATCACGGTCGAGGAACCATCATTAACTGAATCGGTATTGGAGCTTGTTCTATTTTCATTAACAAAGTTGTGTTAAGTTTTATCTATACCTTTACGTGTTTATTGTGAGTTCTTAATTATGCATGTGATGTATTGGTTATGTTTATGGTTGTGTTTCGAAAATGATTTATTATATGTCTTTGTTATTTGTATATGGGTTGGCCTCTTCCTAACGACCTTTAACGCTTCCCTCATCAAAGCCTTGTACCTATTTTATGAAAGGTCTTCAAAAGCATTTTACTTTTTTTCATTTCCATTAATAGTAATATAGCCCAATATAAATAATACTATATTTTTGTACATCAAGAACATAATCATGTTTATTCTACTTTAAATTCTAAATATTGCATGTGATACAAACTACATAACAGATTTATGAAATTTTAGTAAGGGTAACTTTCATATCATTAGGCACATTGAAGATGTATAAGTGCTAAACTAGATTACTTTCACTTATTATGAAAATTGGAGTTGAACATATCATCACTTTATTCTAAATTGACATTTGCAGAATATAACTCTTAACGTTATTAATCAAGGAATGTCGACTTGGCAACTAGTTTCGGATGGTACTAATTCATTTTGTTGGGAGGAATGTGGCAAAATTGTCCCCACTGAAGAAATAAACAATGCAGAAAAATTCTTCACTTTAAAAACTAATGATCATTTGCTTTCTATGACCGATCTTCTGCTTCAAGGTATTTAGTATCATCTTAGCAACATCACTTTCCTTATTATGTACATCTCATTTCCTTTTATGAAGCTATTATATATATTCACATTTGATGATATATATACTACATGTCGTTTTAAGCTTCCTTGAATCTCAAAGATGACATGTATGCCTACGGAGGCAGGAACGATGTCACAACAGTCCGCAAAGGATTAGGGAAATCAATTATTTTGGAAAATTCATCAATTCCATAGACTTCGTCTTGTCAATGACGTATGTCTGTCACTCCAATTTCGGTTCATTTAAGGGTTTACTAATATAACGATATCAAAGTTATATACTAATTATGTTTTAGGTAAATTGTTTCGTATTGGCAGTTCATCTGGATAACTTGTCTTCCATACTAAATCTGGCGATTGATTCACTGTACCCTCTACAAGTTTAGCTATAACGAAAGTGTCGTTGCAAGAGGGTGTGAAAACTATGTGCTAAGGGAAGAACTATCACTGAGTGCCTTCAAATGTGTAAGGACCCTTCTCTGGAATCCAGACATCGGGGACTCATTTACTATTACCGACTCTTTTGTCACTTGGAATCTAAAAAATAATTATATCATTGTTATTTATTGATGAAATCAACTAAACTCAGCTTTAAAGTTGATTTATTGTTGTATCTGTAAGAATTTGTCAATCAACCTCTATATTAATTAGGGGTCAAGTTGCATACTATTGGGTGTGGATTGTTATTGTTCTTGGTCTATGATTGTAAGAATAGTAACCTTCTAATTCAAAGTTTGTACTACTCCATATATCATATTATTATATTGATACAATTATTAAAATTTTTATAACTAATTTTTTTCGCTGTTAGTAAATATTAATGATTAATTAATACTAATGTTTCACACTTAAAATTATGTTGTTTGTGTCTTTTCAACAATACGTTGTAAACATTCAAAACAAATCTCCAATAAAACATATCTTAACTATGATAGAATATAAAAATTTTAGTTTAACAATTTTGGAAAATGTTAATCTTTTGGTGACGATTTTGGCAAACGATCACCAAATTTGTTATTGTGGATTTGTGATGATTTCCAAAACGTCACTTAATGTTGACCATTTGGTGACAATTTTACATAATCATCACCAATTGTGAACCCTTTGGTGATGATTTTGGAAAAGCCTCACCAATTGTTTACCAAATTATGGTGATGATTTATAAAAAGTGTCACCAAAAGCCAATTTAGCAATGAATTACTAAAATCGTCACCCAATGTATACCATTTTGTGTCAATTTTCAGAAATCGACACTAAATGTTCACCATTATGGGACAATTTTTTTCATTCGTCACCAAATGTTGATCCTTTTGTGATGCTTTTATTATTAGTTGCTTAAGGCTTAGTTTTAACGACAATTTTTAGAATCATCGCAATATGGTCACTTTTAGCGATGATTTTGGAACATTGCAAAAAAAGTAACTAAATGTCTACTTTATTGTAATTATAGTACTTTTTATATCAACATAATCCATAACTAATAATTTTACTTAGACTATGATTTAAGAAAACGTCGCGTAAACTGTTATGCAATGAAAAATTGATGACATTTTAGATAGACGAGTTGATAACATCGCCAATATAATGTGTCAAATTTTTTGATGAATTAGTGACATTTTTGTTAGTAGCTTATGGCTTGGATTGTTGAAGTATATATATATATATATATATAAAGCCCCATTCATGTGTGTAAGGGAGAGATTTTTAAATTGTATATAGTTATGCAACTATTACAACTGGAACAGATGTTGGGATACATATTATGATTATGATGGTACCTTTTCGCATGAATAAGATTTATAAAAAGTTTCTTCTCACCTGCGATAAAAAAAAGACGATTGTAGAACTTTTCATATTTGACAAATAAAATCGATCGTAGGAGTTTCTCTTCATTAATAATAAAAAAGATATTGTACGAAAGGTATATCTTTTTTCGAAAGAAAAAGATATTAAATTCTCAAACAAAACATTAAGAATAGATGTAGATCAATAAATATTTGACCAAATAATTATAAATCAATTTTATATCACTTTTCCTCTTCTATATATTTTACATTATTTGTATATGTTCATTAATAATCCATTATAAGAAAAATAACGCTTAGCGACATAATTTATCGACAAAAAATGTGTGTATTCTGTTGGTAATATAAATTAGCAACGAAATCAACCAACGGACAACGGCGTCGTTAAAACATCCATAGGTAAATTTGTTGACCGATATATTATGTAACCGTCAGTAAATATACCGACAGATGACTGAGATCGTCGGTAAATTTACTAACAGATTTGATGTGACCGTCGATAAATTTACCTACAGACTTTTCCTTTCTGTCAGAATATTTTCTGATGTTACTGGTTATTTCGTGGGTAATATTTTCGACGGTTATGATTAATCTTCGGTGCGTATACCAACGGTTTATAAAATCTTAACAGTTAAGTTGACGATAGCTAATAATATTATCAACAGAACAAAGTGTAACTGTTGGTAAATATCTGACAGTTTACCAACAGTTTATGATGTTTTATCGGTAAATATAGTGCATTTTACCAACGGACTTTTATTTTCCGTAATAAAGTAAATTAATTTTTTTAAAAACCCATGACATTAAATTTTATTTCATAATCTTATGATTAATGGATGATTTCAACAATTATGAATTATCTGTGCATAATATTTTGATTTGTGTTTATATTTAATTTGTTTAAACAGAAAGTTGATTGATGATATAAAGTTAAAAGTATCTTAATTGATAATAGAAACATTATAGTGTACATAATATGTCTTTGTAATTCAAAGCAAATGACTACAACAGCTTGTGCGTGCTAAGACTGTTGCTGAATGCTTTCTTATATTTAGTCCTAATAGGAGACAATGTTTATATTAGTAAGTGATAATTATTAAGAAATAATATTAAAGTATAAATTTCACATACATTAAGTTCTCTACATCGGGTGTTGACGAATATCACATCGTCATACTTCTTAGTGTGAGTGTGCAAAAATAGCTGACAGGGTGTAGGCCTCATGCCCATAGACTTTTCCTACATAAGAATAAAATGTTATAAGTGAACTAGAATTTATACAAAATTTGGCAGAGTTTTCTCTATTTTTATGATATTTACCCCTGTTAAAAAAGAAAATAACTCAACACAACCATATATGGCACAAGACATTTATATCATTATAATTATCCATAATACACATATTTTCATTCCAACATTCACACATCAATTTAAATTGAAATATAGCAAAGTAAAATAAGAAGAATATAAGTGTAAAGTTTAGATACTTACAAGTCTCTCTACATCCTCGTGGTAGGTAATTGATCCTCTCGTATGTACGGGAAGACTCTCTGCCCCCGGTCCTCCATATCTATTGGTTGAGTTACGCTTTGAGATGGACATTACCTCAGGTAATGTCTAATACTCTTGCCAACGACTCCACATTTGTACAGAAATATAAGGTGGTCATACACCAACCTTTTGTATTGCATCAATAAAGTCACGATAACGTGTACGTGCTTATCTCTCCCATATTTTATGTATGATTGCATCAAAATTCTTTCTGAAATAAAAGGAAAAAATTCGATAAATACTTATAATGTAATAATATTTATCTAATTAATGTTTACAAATCAATTAAAAAAAGAAAATAATTTTTTTATTATACCTCAAACTCCTGAAAGTAAAATGTCTTTGTGGCCTGAGAGATATTTTTCCATATATAACCCTCAGGATCAATCTTCTCCTTAAATTTAGATGTCATATTTCTGGAGTACGGTCCAAACAGAGTCAACCTAATACAATAACAAATAATTTTATACCATTTGCAAAAATTTAAACCTATAGCTTAATTATAAACATATATTGTTTCATGTAATTTCACTTCTAGATTGTTGACAATTGTTATATAAGTTCTTCCATCAGGTTCCTAAGCTCCAAGCTGGCGGTCATCTGTCTTATCCGATATAGGGGTAGTGGATGATGTAGGAGTGGTGGATGGTGTAGTATAAGGAACAACAAGTGATGTTTCATCTGCAACTATAGGCCTTGGAGGGGGAGGAGGTGATTTAGTTGAAGCTGCAGATTGTGATGGTTCACCTTCACAGTAAGTACCTCCGAATCGTTGTCTGAACTTGGGTCGCATTATATCATGTTGTCTTTTTGGTGGCATATTTCTACCTGAAATTCATTGTTTATTGAATTTTCTAGAAATATAAGAATTTAAATTCAATATTTTACACAATATATTCAAAAGGAAATAAGGTGATGTCTTGAATATCATATTCAAGTACAAACATTGAATTATAATGTTAACAATTGTTACAGTCATAGAACAAGAACAATAACAGCCCCCACTTAATAGGACGCAGCTTGACCCCTAACTAATAGGGAGATTGTTTGATAAATTCTTATAGATACAACAATAAATCAACTTAGGATCAATGCTGAGCAATATTGATTTAAAGGTGGTAAATATTAAAGAATCGACTAATTGAAACATAGAGAATATCTTTATCATTGAAAGTTAAGAGAAGGATGGATAAATGAGTGCTGTAATGAAGGACATCAACATGCTTGTCTTCACTCAAAAAGTCTACATAATCTAGCAGTAAGTTAATATGAAAGTCAATATGTATATATGCATACAGAATAGTTAATTTCTTCAATTGTTTTGACAATTATTTACCCCTTAGCTATCAGACATTCCTTCATCAATTGTTTTGGCAATTGTTTACCCCCTAGCTATCACAATATAGGGGAAAATATCTTATTAACTTATGAATTTTCAAGAATTACCATAAGAAGAAATATATCAAAAGTTGTACTTTGAAAATATATTTTTCTATAGCTTTTGATTTAGTTAGTTTGGAGCTTCATCTTTAACATCTTAACAGATGATTATATCAATATATGTTAACAATATCTTTTAGTGTTTTGGTCAATAAAGAACTGACTCAACTCTTTAATAAAGTCAAGGGCATCATCCTCTCCCCATATCTCTACTATATGTATTGAAGCTCTCAATCGTGCAATGGATAAGAACATTAAATAGTAATGGAAGTTTAATTATCAATATAAAGGAAAAATACTTTATCTATTGAATTTTTTTTTTGTAGATGATCTTTTCTTGCTTTATAAATTCAATACATAATCAATATGCTTTAGATAAAAAAATTTATGTACATAATTCACTTTAAATGTTTTATAAATGTGAGGATTTATATAAGAACATTATGAGTTAAATTTGTATTGCGGGAAAACATTACAATATAATTTACATTTCTTGTCAACGTAAAAAAATAAATTATTATTTACAAAATATTCAAATTAAAATTTGAATGAATAAAAATTTAGGCAAGAAATGTTTGAAATCTACTATCTAAAGACTAAGAAATGTATCTTCAGAACCACATTAGATGCTTTTTCTCTTTCCAAACAACAAAAAAGTTTAATATTTTGATGTGCTTGCCAAAGTACATGAAAGACACATTAAACATAATTTCCAATATTTCAACTACTATGAAATAATAACTTCCTCATCGGGTGCAATAAAAGTACATAAAGGCCAATTAAACAAAAACTTCAACTGTGACTATTGAATCTCTTTGTATGTTCAATAGATTGCTTAATTAATTAAGACTAAAGCACAATGAGAAAATAATACGGTAGCACCTCCCTCCTCCGAGAATTATTCAATTGTGGCATCTAACCATATGGATATAACCTAAATTAGGATGAAGTTTACAACTATATATATTAGAAAAGAAAAGAATCTAAAAAAACAAGATTTAAAGCTACTTCATATTTTTTATTTATCCATTTAAAAGATTAACAACTATAGTCTAAGGATCACAAATATTAAATGATTAAAAAAATCTACTTCAAATATTGACTATGCCAACATGTAGCCAAATTTCTACTTTAAGAGCATCCAACTATTAAACTCCTAAAAAAAACTAAGAGTGAATAAAAGAGACAATACAAAATAAAGCAAAATCATCCACCATCAAACCAATGCAAGTGATTTAAACCATTAACTAACCTATCTTTCCTACTTCTATCTACATCATCATCAAAGCTTCATCCTGTGACTGACATTCCTTATTCATACACATTATATCCTCAAAGAAATCGTAATTAACCATATCCTTTATGTTCTCTTTTCAACAAAAACTTTAATAAATTTGTTCTCTCAAGGAAGAATTACAATAAATTTGTTTCCCTCAATAAGGAAAATGGAATTCATGATTAATCTTATGTTAAATTATTAGAGGAAAACCACTCATACTTCAAAAATTCACGTAGTACTCCTAATAGTTATTCTTCTTTGTAGGCGCTAAAATATATCATTAACAAGAAAATTATTTAACTAAGAAGTGAAACTTTTATAGAAGCATCAAATGTTACATAAGCTAAAAATCTTGATAAGAGGGTAAATTTTAACAAATAAAGTTCATGTTCACACAAATACATTTTTTTGAAGAAGAAACAGTTCATTAAACACCTTATATGCATCAAAAATTTATCCCAACATCACAACCAAATTCACGTTTTCTCCCTTCTATCACTAACATTTCTACCTTAAAAGTTTTTATCTATTCAAAAAATACCAAAACAAACGAAACAAATCAAATAATAGGAAAAAACCACTGTGACATGTATACCTCCATGAAAATGCATCAATGGTCAGAGAAGAGGACGAGCAGGAGACATAGCACAAAATGACAGCAACACCGATGACAGTCGACAAACGGGAGAGGAGAAATCGTTGGAGAAGAAGATGCAGTAGGGAGGAAGAAGAAAGAAGGAGCCGACGGTTGGGATGGGGGGGAAGCATACGATGATGTATATCTTGAAATTTTGAAAGAAGGAGCCCACGGTTGGGTTGGGGGAGCGGGGGGGTAGGCGGGGAAGCAGACGACGATGTATATCTTGAAATTTTGTCGACGGAAATTTTCCAGCGGCAAACTCAAAACTTTATTATTCCGCCAATAATTCCCACCTTATTTACCAACGAGCATTTGTTTCGACGCAAATTGATTTCCTTATGTATTTAGCGACGGATATTACTACTGCCGGTAAACGAACATTTTCACAACAATTTTTCTGACAAAATATGATATCCATTGTTAATTTACAACTGTTAATTTATCTTTAGTCGGTAATTTTGCATCGTTAATTCCTTATGGTCACTTTTAACGATGATTTTTGGAACCCCGTAAAAAAGCGTAGCTAAATGTTTACTTTGTTGTAGTGATAGTATTTTTTATATGAAAATAATTCATAACTAATAATTTTACTTTGAATATGATTCAAGAAAACGTTGCCTCAACTGTTATGCAATGAAAAATTGACGACATTTTAGATAGACGATTTGATAACATCGCCAATATAATGTGTCACATTTTTTGATGAATTAGAGACGTTTTTGTTAGTAGCTTATGGCTTAGTTTGTTATAGTGAGAATGTTTTTGAATATATATATATATCAGTCGAATTTTGCTAGAGCGGAATATCATTGTTTTGATCCATAATTCTGTGTGGCTTTGGCTGATGAATACTTGCAAAACAAATAATGGCTCGCCGGAGGTTGGTTCCCGGAAGGCCCCTCCGACGCTCAAGTTAGAATTTTGAGAGAGTTTTGGTTGCTGAGAACAGAGAAGAAGCTAGGGTTGTAATCTCGTACTTGTATCATGGTAGAATATTACCTTATATACGACGTGGATGCTAGGTTTAGGTCTTTACGTAGATCTTTGTATTTGCATGGGAGACTAACTCCTGATGGGTCGTGAACATGTGGAAACGTGTGTTTGCATGGGAGACTAACTCCTGATGGGCTGTGGACATGTGGAAACGGGTCTGGGCCTGACACAGCCGACCTGACCAAAGAGTATTTTCCTTTTATTGTCTTTTCTCATAATCATAAAAAAAAACTTTATCTCCTTACTTTATAGACTAGGTCATATACTGATAAAACTTTGTAAATTTTATATTTTATATTTCATTAATTTTTTATAACTTTCATTTACGCAATAGAAACCAATTATATAGTTATTATTAAATAAAAATATTAGTAAATAATTGTTTAATTATTTATGATTTCCTAATTATATATATATATATATAGACACACATATAACTGAAGAAACAGTTTTAACTCTTGCGATTCTTCAACGAATATTCGGAACAAATATGAGGAATCAAATCCGCGTTGTAATATACATTTATCCCTGAAATATTTCAGCATCTGAACCCACCAATCCCAGATTCCACGAGGCGAACTTGTGTTATTCTACGTTTTCAGTTGTAATCAGTCCATTAATGTGATTCCGTCCGTTCCACATCATACTGTATAGTTGTAGGCATCTTATTTGAAACCGTCTTGGTCCAAGTTTTCGACGTTCAATGCGTATAACATAATTCAGACCAGGTCATACGAATCGTTCCATGCGTATAACATAATTCAGAGCAGGTCATATGCGGAACCGCCGTAGATTCTCATCAACCACGAGAAGGGACCACCATTTAGAGTGACCTCTCTGCGTTGGTCCCCTTTAAAAATGGAGTAGTAATATTGTAAGTTAAGGTCTCAGGACTTGGAGAGGGTCAATCTTTCCAGGCCTCACAAATAATTGTAGGTCCCTCGACTTTGACCAGCAAGAAATAAATACCTATTCAAGGTTATACAAGTCACTAATAAATTTCTAATCAAGTGTAACCAATTTGACTTGTACTCTTTTCTTATTTGTCGTTTATGATATGACTCGACTAAATAAACTTTACATATGTTCTATACTTATATTTTTACTAATAAAATAAGGTGTAACCAATAGAATTTTTATTTATCTTTCTTGACTAAAATCTCTAATCCATCTAATGAATGGATATTAGAAAGAATAAAAATTATTCAATTTTTTAAAATTAAAAATTATAACAGTATTAGATATTTTAATTTTTCAATCAAATTATTTAATTTTGAAAATTTAAAAATTATATCAGTAGTAGATATTTTAATTTTTCAATCAAATTCTATATAAAATTTAACAGTTAGATTGTTCTTTAATTTAAAAATATAAATAGAGATATAAAACATTTCCCTATTTGATTTATACTTTACCCTATTTTTAACAAAAGAATAAGAAGAATTTGTAGCTCCAATTTTATTTATGAACATGTCCTTTCTTTTTCTTTCGAATATAAAAACTTTGCTGTCGAATCACCGTTACGATCGGTGGGCCTTCTGTCAAGTGGGCCTACAGACAGAAGGCAAAGAGAGCCCGCATTCAGGTACGTGGTCCCAGTGCGGGCAGTGTATGGTGATTATCATAATCAGACGACCATGAAAACCAGACATACCAAAGCTCTAGGTGTGCATTAAAAGCACGATAGACTTAAGGGGGTTGGTGTCCCAAGAGCCAAGAGTGTGTCCCAGAAAGATTCCACAACAAGAAGTCTGGTCTGGTGAGGGCCGCTTTTGAAACTTGCCACAAAACGACAACATCCCCTCCGTTTTTGGCGGACTTTGGGTGGTTCCAAGTTGGACAAACGAAGACCTTCCCCTCCTTTACTTCTTTGATAACAAGTGGCATATTGAGTGCAGTGCTACGCGTAATTCAGATTTCATATGTTTAGATATTCTGATTAATATTATAATATTTTATTGTGTCCAATAAATCTTAACCATTTTTTATGTAGATCTCGTATAAATTTTGCATTAGTTTCGTAAAATAAATAACTAAAATTTCATAAGACAGAGTAATATTAGACAAAGGATCTGGACTCAAATTTTATGACATGACTTTCAAGTTTTTCACTTTGCTGGGCGTTATTGGGAACTTTTTCTATACAAATTTATAAAAAAAGATATTTATCAATTTAAATAAAATAATTTGGACTAACACAAAAAGAAAAATAAATCGTTAATTTTAAAATAGAATAGGAACAACAACAAAGAATATTAGATTCTTTTATTGTAAATAATAATAACAATAACAGTAATAAAAAATGCATCGTCACCAAATATTATTGAAGTTAACTATGCAAATTCAAATATATTTTCATTGTTAGAACAAAAATTTCAAAGAAATATAATTTGTCGATGCGTGATTATACCTACAAGCAAAGATGGTAAAGGAAATTGTTGTTGATGGAAGAAAAGTAAAAAACTGTACAAGGCTGTGCAGGATGAGAGAACATACATGTTATTTTTTATATATTATAGTTGCATTATAAACTTAAAGAAATATTTAGTGTGGATTATTTATAGTTTTAGTACTATTTGGTCACGGAAAAAGATGTTAACTTTCTGTATGTTGTGTTATTAAATACTTGTATTAATGATTGGAAATTGTTAGATATTCTTTTGTAGTGTCTAGATAAATATATATTTCAAACTTAATTATGCTACATTGGTAATTTAATCCTACATATCATAAGTACTATGTTTTCTACCAATGGCATTATTCTATAACAATGTTTTATTTGTATTAATGTTAATATATAAATATTGATTATATCGAGTCCCTACATTAACTCAAAGTTTTAATCAGAAATTAAATTCCTAATCCAATGTTGACCTTATTTTAAAAATCCACAACAATTTAAATTTGATTAGATCAATCGTAGTAATTATAACCAAACATTATTTTGTAATTATGATGCCTGTGTGAACATAAATTATTTTAATAAAGTTGTCACATAACTCTTAAATTAGAACGATATATCTTACACTTCAACTTTTCAAATTATAATAATAATAAATTTATAAGTACTCATTATTCGATTGCATCAAAAAGACTAAAAATCACTAAAGACTATCAAGATTGGAGTTAAGATTTCCATAATTACAAGAAACTTGGAGCCCTCTGTAAATAGTAGCAAGCTAACATTTATATCAAGATATGATACAGTTTATTCACAAAAATTATTTTGTTCTTGTTCTCTTATATCTAAGGTAAATTTCATATTTTAAATAGTTTTTGCAAGTGAACTAATCTAGGTTTGAACATGTTAATCCTAATGTTATAATATCATATTAACAATATTAGTTAATTATTTTTTAGCCTAGCTTTTAGACTGTTTTTACCTCTTTGGGTATGGACTTAGTCTCAAAACCTTTGGTTCTTACCTAAATCACCCTTCTTCTTCCTCCTCCGACTGCCTCTGCATCCTCTCACCCACCTGAAATTTTCCATTTGGATAGTCTTCTTCCTCTACCAACTCTTGATTCAACTAATAAATATCAATTTCTAACATCTTTCAGGCTTCCTACCCTTGCCTCTTTTAGTCATTTCTCAAACCTTACCATAGCTAAAATTGGATCTTTTTCACCCACTCTCAATCATCCTCTTCTCCCAACAAACCATGTTACTACTCATAATACCTCAAAAACCAAATCAATCCCCTCTGCCCTGTCTCTACTTGGATCAGACCTCAACAGTCTCTCTTTCAAACCCTAGATCTTCTCCTTCAATTCATCCCAAGGCTTCAAACTTGGTAGTGAGTGATGGTGAACCTTATGTGAAACTTAAAAAAATTCCTTGAAGCCTTCGATTGTAATCTCCCCCCATTGGAAATCCTTTAAGCAAGAGCTACAAAATGAAGAATAACATTAGTAGTTTTCTTTTTCTTTTTTTTTGGAAAAGAGACCCTCATTTCTTTCAATAAAACCATGGGTAGCAGTACTTTAGACTAAAAATGGGTAGGAACAAGTACTTGTTACAGAGGAAGACCACTTTCTATTTAAGTTTAGAGGTGCTAAAAGGATGAGAATGGTAATGGAAATGGGTCTATGGCACTAGAGAGGTAAACTAATGTTTATAAGGAAATAGAGTCTAGGTATATTCTTAGATAAAGACTATCTAAAGACTATACCTTTACATATTTGCTTTTATAATATTCCACTGGAATATGGGATCGCTATGGGTTTGAGCTATGTGGTAAGTGTAATAGGGAAATCTCTTAGATTGGATGAGCAAATAATAGAAATGAAAAGAATTGGTCTTGTTAAGGTGTGTGTGGAAATAGATAAAAACATAAAGCTCCCTACCTCTCTAACAGTTCAGAGACCAGAAGAAGAAGGAGATTCTCTTACCACTGAAAGTTCTGTAACTTATCTTTAGAAACTAGACCAACTAGTCCAAAAGGTATGAAAATCGAAAATTCTTTCTCCTAATAATGATTTTCTGTCCCAATCGATCCAATCACTTGAACAACCTAAACAAGATCTACCATCTAATCTCACTGCTTCTAGTGGCTTTTCAGTAAATCACCAGGTGTCATCACCACATCAAAATCCTCAAGATACACTTATATCTTCAGCTTTCAAAACTAATTCACCTGTTAAGGATTCCATTAATGAAGATTCATCCCCTTCTCCTTATGTTTCGACTATCACCCCACAAAACTCAGAAGACTCCAACTCCACATCTAAAGACTCTTTTGTTGGTAATTTTCCCATAACACAAAATCATAAATGAAGGAATTCAATACTGCTCAAAGCCTAAAAGGAAAATCTAGTAGGAAGCAAAAGGGTAAAGACCTGGCAAGCCCTATTAAAGCATGATCATTTCCCAGAACATAAAGAGCCTTAACTACTCTAGAAAATAGTAAGCAATGAGGGACTTCAAAAGGATTAAAAATCCTTTTATAATTGGCTTGCTGGAAACAAAAGTCAAACATAAGTCTTCAATAAAAATATATGGGTCATAGGACATCAATGGATTACTCTTACTAATCATGTCTATTACAGATTGAGATGGATAATTATAGCCTACAACCAAAGGAAGTTCAACTACTAAACTCTAAAAAATCTGACCAGTTCATTCACATGGAAATTTTTGCAAATCCACTTCAAGAAAAAAATCCAAATCACTTTTATTTTGTCAGCTAACTTTGCATTTCAAAGGAGCAATCTTTGGAAAGACATAGAAGAAATAGCCAAAGTAGCCCAAGATTCTTGAATGATACTTAAAGATTTGTATTGCATAGTACATTCCTATAAAGAAAAAGGTCTAGGAAATAGAGGGGCAAGTGGACAATGAACTTAGAAATTTTCTAAGTAAATTAGGCCTAATTAACCTTAACTTCAGAGGTAATTTATTTACCTAGTCAAATAAACTTGAAGGGTACTAACATATTAGGAAGCAGTTAGATAAGGGTTTGGTAAACTTAAAATGGATGGCAAAATTCCCTAATTCACTAGATTGGTTTAATAATCCAGGTTTTTTCGACCACTTCATTAGAAATTAGAATGAATCATCATGAAAAAAAATGAAAAACTTCATTCAACATTTTAAACTTTCTCGCTGAAATGGGAATGTATGAGGACATCATTAAAAACAGGTTAAATACCACAATAGAAGGATTTAAAGCCTATAAATTGGTTTCCAAGGTAAAGATCATCCAAGAAGATCTAAAGGAACTTCGTAAGGAACACTTTAAAAGTGATTTTTCTAAGGAAGTGGAGTAATACAAAGGTGAACTAAAAATGGTGCAACTAAACCTATAAAATGATCTAATGAATCAAGAGTTAAGAAAGAAAGAGAAAAAATTGCAATAAGACCTTTCTTCTTTGGGAACTTATAACTCCCTGTTAAGGAAAAAAGTTAGAAGTAATTGGTTAAAAGAAGGATATTCAAATAATGCCTTCTTCTACAGATGCATTCAGAATAGGATAAATTTAAATAAGATTACAAGAATTTTGGACTCTTCTAAGATCTTGCTTATACATATTTCAGAAATTTCCTAGGCACCAAGTTCAATACCTCAAATTCCCTCACTCAGCTCTTAAAATTTGTTTCTCCTTCCTTGACTCAAGCCTACACTAATCTTCTTTTTGGCCCAGTGACCAATTTAGAAATTAGGAATGCAATCTTCAGCCTTAATCCTAACAAATCTCAAGGCCCTGATGTACTCAATTGTTTTTTTCCCCAAAATTCTTGGCTTCTTTGGAATCTCATGTCTGCTATTGAAGGAATTCTTCAATTCAGGAAACCTCCTCAAAGAGCTAAACAAAACTTACCTTTGCCTTATCTTTAAAATACCTAACCTACCCTCTCTCTAAGATTATGAACGCATCTCTTGTTGCAATCTCCTTTACAAAGTTATCTTTAAAATGTTGATCTTAAAATGTTGACCTTGATACTAAAGCCTCTAATGAATCTCCTTATTAATACTTCACATACTGGTTTTATTGCAGGGAGGAGTATTAGACACAATTTGTTGCTGGCTCAAGTATTTATAAAGATTACAATAACAACAAATCCATCAGATGTTGCTTTATTAAGATAGACTTTGCAAAAGCTTTTGTTACTATCAACTGGGCTTTCTTGCTATTCAGTGTCTAGGTCTTTGGTTTTTCCTCTAAATTCATTAATGCTTTCTAATTACTTCTTTTAATGTTTTGATTAATGGAGAAGCAGCTCAAGTTTTTAAAAGGGAAGAAGGGTCAAACAGGGAGATTCATTATCTTCCTATCTATTTGCATTGGCTATAGAGGTTGTAACTAGAATGATCTCCTACCAAATAACACAAAAGGGATCTTTTAGTTACCACTACAAATTTAAGAGGTTAAAAATATTCAATTTGTCATTTGCAAATAATCTTCTACTAATATATGGGGCGAATAAAGGATCATTGCAATTATTGATTGATTGTATAAAGGATTTTAAATAGGGATGATCTATTGGGCCCAAGCTTGGCCTGATACCTGATTGAGCCTGAGGTAATGGGCTCAAGCCTGACTGGGCTCTAGATATTCTTAATAAAAATATAAAAACAATGTCATTTTCTACGTAATGACATCGTTTTACTTATATTTATCTGGCTTTGGGCTTGGTCGGGCCTAGATAGCACAAGCTTGAACTCGATCAACCCAGGCCTGGCCTTGCTGACTTCAAGGTGGGTTGGGTCGAGTTAGGCCCAGACCCAAATATCTTCTCTAATTTTGAAAGAATGTCATGGTTGGTAATGAACAAAAACAAGAGTCAAATTCACATTTCTCTAAATCCCTAACCATTAAAGCAAATTTTGGTTCAAATCTCGAGACTCTAATCGTCCAAGGACCTTTGTCGATATTGAGGACTACCAATATTAGCTTATAGGCTATCTTATGAAGATTGCAAACTTCTTTATGATGTCATTCTAAGCAAAAATTGTAGTTGGATGACAAAGAAATTATCTTATGTTGAACGAACACAATTAATCAATGAAATTTTAAATGGGATGCATTTGTATTGGAGCTCACATGTAGCCCTCTAAGCTATAATCATCAAAGATATTGAAAAAAATATTCAAGAATTTCCTACAAAGTGGTGAAGAAAAGGGTTTCCCAAGGTCAAATGGAAGAATATATGTCTTACTAAAATCCAAGGAGGCTTAGGAATCAAATTATTAAAAGCAACAAACAAATTGATCTAATGACAAAGAAAATTTGGGGATTATACAATGATAAAGAAACCTATGGGTGAAAAAGATGCATGAGGAGTACATCAAAGAAGCAAATTTCTGGTCAATAAAACCTCATTCTAACTCCTCTAAAACCACTAGGTTCATCCTAAGCCTAAAGGAAGTTGTTGGGAGAAAGATAAAACATGTAATAGGTAATGGTGATCATATTAGCTTTTGATTTGATAATTGGGCAGATCCAAGACCCTTTTTCTCCAACCCTCCAACAAATTTGTCTAACTCATATTGCTCGTCAATACAAAAGTAAGTGTGGTAATCAAAGACAACCAATGTTTTTATCCTTCATGAGTTGTTGCAAGCTTGTTGCCTAGTTTTCCCAATTACTTCCTAAACTATAGTAAACATGACAAAATCATTTGGACTAAAGACCCTAAAAAGGGTTCACAATAGTATCATATACATCCCTCTCCACGTACAACCTACAAGATGTTAGATGGTGCAATCTAGTCTAGATCAAGAACCATTTACCAAATCAATTTTTCCTAATTTGGCAACAAGGCAAATTAGAAGCTTATCTTATAAAATCTCATTATTTTGTTTTTTAAAAATCATTTAGCCCTCTTGTAATATTTTGTAAAGTACATACAATACCTTATTTGGAAATGCATTATTTTAATTTCCAAAAATAAAATGTATTAACTAATATATTCTTGTATATTATTGTTGGAAAATGATGTAGGATAAAGTATTTTTCATTTTAAATATTTTGTGTGTAATACACCCATGGACGTAGCTATACGGGGCCCAGTGGTGCACTGGGCCCCCAAGTTTCTAAAAAATTAAATAATTTTTTTTATTTTTAATATATATATAATATAATATAATATATCAAAACTCTATAAGTTGTTGTAAAAACAAGGTTGTCGTCATCTGTAAAGTTACAACTGCTATATATAGAATTATTATCTTTATAATTCTTTGTAATTATATCTTTGTAATTCAAAACCCTAAAAGAGCAACGTTATCGTCATCTATAATATATATAATATATTAAAACCTTATCAGAGGTTACTCTTTGTTGTCGTCATCTATAATATATATAATATATTAAAACCCTATCATAGGGTTGCTCTTCTGGAAGATCTTAATAGAAATCGTT
>JANVCL010000003.1:9370622-9381734 GCA_026546855.1 Erythroxylum incrassatum | reverse complement strand
GACAATGATGTTGTTATGAAAAGATTTCATTATATGAAAAGTAGGCGAGGATCATTGTAATTTTAGCTATTTTATATTCTTAATAAAACTGTGTTTTTTATTTAGTTTTGATATGAAAATTTTTGTGAAATTTATATTTAATTTGGGCCCCCATATCTCCATCCTTGACTACGTCACTGAATACACCTACAAAAATAGTATATAAGTGACCATAGAAGTCTAAAGAAAATGTAACTGGTGATGGAGTTGATTCTATACTTTCTTATTACAAAATTCAAAATAACGGAATGTCTTAAGAGGTGGATAAAATTGTAGAACAAAAATCTCATAATATTTTTTTAAATTTAAAATATTGTAGATATAAAATGTAATAAGAAAAATTATAATTTAATTAAATTCAAATTTAAATAATTTATTTAAAATATATAATTTATAAATTATTAAAACTAGATTTTACGGATGTATATGTATATATATATATATAAGTAAATGAATTAGTTGAACTGTTGAAGCAATAGTCGGTATATTAGTTTGAGTACAACCTTATGAATAAAAAAGGAAAAAGGTGGCCATATGTATTCCGACGAAGCAAGCAAAGTGCATGATCCTCATCAAGAGGATAAGAAGATAAAGGTGGATATACTCAACACCTTTCGAAAATTCACGCGAAAAAACAGCAATTTCGGTGCTTGAGATGTGCAACTATGAGAGAAAAGTAGGACCCAATTGGCATCTCCAGCATGGCCCATACCTTCGCTGGTGTTATCATTTTCGCATGACATAATCCATGATAGTGACTAAAGATGATCAGTGGCTACTTTAGCCTTTGCTTATGCTTAGGCTCCCAAAACTTATCCTTAAAAAGCAGCCAAGAGTTTAGTGTTTGACATTTATGTTTATTACGACCAAGCTGATATTAACGTCACGTTTTCAACTGCAGTTTGGTCTCGCAAGAGATTTGATTAGTGACGTTAACGTGTTGATAACCTGTAATTGTTAATTAGTATTGTTGCATTCCATATTCCGATAATACGGTGCTTTGTTTATTGGCATTTGGTGGTGGGAGTGGGACTAATGGAACCTTGAATGTCTAGAACCGTCAGCTGAATTATAATTGTCCTTCTATGACCGAATTAAATATGAAGGATAATAATAATGTCCACAATTAAAGCTGGATAATTAGCAAATTAGGTGCTCATGATAAGAACATCTCTCGTTGTTCATGTATGCTTATTCCATAGAACATTTTTTCATTATAGGTATATGGCAAGGGGGGTGCATGTTTATATGAGAAAGGGAAATGTTGTCGTGGGACTTCGAGAATTACTAGGCTTGAGCTTAAAGACACACAGAAATAAATATCTACATCTTTATATGAATTAGAAGTGTATGGAGTAAAGGGATTTTTGTACCTTTGTTATTGAAAAAGGAAAAGGAAAGGAATAATTGTGGTAAAGACGAGTGTTCCCATTAACTTCAAAGAAATTGTGATCTCCCACAAGCATGGAGATGGGAGGTGCCTAGCTCAGTAAACTCCTTTCGAAATTCAAAGGTGCTTTTGGGATATTCCCGCACCTTAACCTGCTGTCGTTTGTCTTGGTAATCTCAATCTTCAGGCCGAAGAGAACGCGTGGACACTTCAACAGACAGGGGACCAGACAGTGGCTCCATCTAATCCTATGTATAAACAAGAAAGTATTGAATGCAGGAATTACCTCCTCAGATTGGCTCAACCTGCAGGGGAGCCAAAAAATGCCTTCGCCCAAAGTAAATAATAATTTATGTAACCCAAAAACAGTAAATGCGTTGGGAATATATCTATCCTTCAATCAGTATCGTTACGTCTGTTATGGAGTAAGGGGGGCCCAGGCGAGTCACCCCTTGAAAGAAAGCAAGCGAGCTGATGGGAGTGGAAGCGGAACCCAACCCATGGCGATGAAGACTTGGCATGGCATCTTCTATTGTTCTTCAGAGTGGAATTATGAGGGGAGAGAGGGTGAGGTCTGGACCACACAACCCCTTTGTGATTGATAACGTTAAAGTTGAATCATTCTAGGTACAGACCGTTACGAATATTACCGCCTTGAGTTTTTTAATGATTCAAGGTCTTTCAAGTGTGAACGAAAGGACTTCTGTAGAAATTTGGTACTTCTCTTAACCATTGACCATTCCTTTTTCTTCGGTGTAGAAAAACTTGTCCTTGATTTGGATCAAGTCACGGAGTTCTTGTCAATAAGGCAAACACAAATGGGAGTTCATATTCTCAAAATTGATTAATAAATTAGTAAGTACCAATAAGCTGGAAAAGGATATTGTGGTAATTTAACTGTCTTAATTATGACTACTTTGGAGATAATTTCTTTATTTGTTAAAGATAAAATTGAATATTGTTAAAATTTAAAAATTTCCGAGATTTATAGTAGTTGAATTACCACGGACCCACTCTCTCCGAGATTCTTGACTGATGTCATCTGACTCTGACCACAACTCCTCTCCCTCTTTCACCTGCTGTCCCAAATCCCAATCCCAAAGGAAAAAATAAAGATAAAATTGAAAGAAAAAAGTCTATAAATACGAAAAGAAGAGTTCCATACGCAGGCTTGAAGAAGCAACTCCATAGTTCGAATCTTCTTCAAAGCCTTCCTCAGTCTTCCTCTCGAAACTATTTATATTTTTCATCTAAATAACTGGACCCTATTTCAGTTCTATACAAAACCCAGAAAAGCATGGTTGGACCTTCACTTGACACCACCAAGCCCGCTGCATCAACCACCACCACCATCAAATTCCTCTGCAGCTACGGTGGGAAGATTGTCCCCCGTTATCCCGACGGGAAGCTCCGTTATCATGGCGGCGACACTCGTGTCCTCGCCGTTGACCGCTCCGTGTCCTTCTCTGGTTAGCTCCAGTTCCTTTTTATGTGTTGCCTATTTGTGTGCTTTTCGCTTTTCTCGTTTGCGATTTCCGTATTTTGTGTGATAGTGTGGAAAATATTGCAACTTCCGTTTATTTTATGTGTAAAATGAGGTAAAAAAAAGAAGAAGAGACTATTGTTGATTTGGAGTTGGGATTTTGTGGTGTCTGGTGTTCTTACAGAGTTGTTGTTGAAGCTGGGAGAGTTGTGTGGGTCATCGGTGACTCTACGTTGTCAGTTGCCAACTGAGGACTTAGACGCTCTGGTGTCAATCACCTCTGATGAGGATCTAGCTAATCTCATCGAAGAGTACGATCAGGCGGTGACGCCAAAGGGGTCTTTAAAGATCAGAGCTTTTTTATCGTCACCCAAAAAAGTATCTCCTTCTTCCACTCTCCCGCCTTCGTCGCCTGTTCGCGTCTCCCACACGTCTTCGTCCTCCTCCTCCTCCTCCTCCTCATCGTCCTCTAACGGACAGAGTGGTCTGGTTCCGGCAACCTCTACTCCGAGGTGCCACCGTCAGATTTCCAGGCCTCCGGTGGCTTATCCGGTGAAGAGGGTTCCTCGCTATGGTTACCATGTTCACGGTAACCCAGCTCATGTCTACCTTGTTCACAATGGGAATCATTGGCAGTAACAGTGCCCGAACTGAACTGAGAACTGTGAACAAAGTTATTATAAATACCAAAAGGAGTTTTTAAGAAGAAAAGAACGAATATGTTAAAGGGGAGAAAAGGAGTTAGCAGCTATTTGATGTAACTGGGGACTGTAAGAATCGTTAAGAAGAATTGGTTTTTTAGTCCGTGGGCAAAATTAATGAAATATTTCAGTCCAGTTTCTATTTGGATTTCGTCCTAAAGAATATTTTTGACGGTGAGTTGTATAACCCTGTTCTGGGATTGTTTTCCATACATGGATGGATTAGAAGATTATGCGTATGCTATCTTCTGCAATGTTCCCATTTGTTGCATTCGACGTTTTGTTAGTTATCCCTGAGATTCCCTCGCTGGTACCCGATGTGCTTGTCGTTGGATATAGTTTGATCCATCAGTGTGTGCTTCTCCTCCATCGTTAACTCCATTTTCACTTACTGTTTTCTGTTCCCTTATTTTTTACGCCTTTCTGATGGTAGGAGATTCGTCAACTTGCTTCTTGACGTTTTTGGTTGCATTTGCTTAATTATCATTCTTTGTTACGTTTGATTAGTTTTGACTTTTGATTGTAGGCTTTATTTGAAATAACTGTTTGATGTTTCTATTGCAGATTCAACAACGAATTAAATTAATCGGTCTTGCAGATGATGGAGAAGTTAATTTATGATCTGAAGAGGTATATTTGAAGAGGTATATTTGAAGTTGCATCGGAGTCGTCAGAGGAAAATAGTTTGATTAGATTTTAAGTTGGATCCGCTCCTGAGAGATGATAGTGATGTCGAAGATTGATACATTACAGGTTAACAGAATCAGAGCAGTGCAAGATCAAGATAACTTATGTGGAACCTATAATCTGGAAGAATGATTTCCATATCCTACTGGAAGAAGATTTGAACCAAAAACCTCTTCGTCTCAAGGGGAATAACCCATTAGTTAGCTTCCTCAACCTCCAGTATGTTTAACATTGACCTGACCTTTTCATTTATTATCTACAGATTTCAGACTTTGAATTTGGAGATTGAACGCATCTTATTATGACATGCTAGTCTAGATTTTTCTAGGAAAGATTAGATAGACATGCTTTAGTGACAAAACACGATATTTGCTCCCATATTTATTTCCGCCTCATTTATCGCGAAATCTATACATAGGTTCGATTGTTTTGTGTCTTCTCTTCTATGATGTGAGTCATGGGTCATGGCTAAGTGGTGACTAATGATTTTCCTTTTGATCAGATATGCTTCCAAATCCTGCTAGCAGGCTTGCAGCTACAAGAGAACTGGTAGTGATGGGTTTGATTTTTGATCATATTACTCTGGAGAAGTGATAGCAATTATGGTTGCAAAACGGCTGGGGACCACTGAGAATCAATAAAATATTTAATGGTATGGAGACAATCAATTTGCTCCTCTTGCCAACTTTGCCATATCAGGAGCGAGCCAAACAACATAAATGCGGAACGTTATGACATGAAAATTGAAGCTATAATAAATGGCGGAAGCTGACCTCTGGCTAAGGAGGGAACTGATTTTTTTCAATGTTCAAGAGAAAGGTTGCCACTCACGTACCCTTCACCAAAAGATTCTCCTTTGCTGTCCTGGTTGTTGGAGAGACTCTCTGATGACAAATATGAAGAGATTTAATTAACATTCTAAACAATGAACCAAAGCAAGTTGTTGATTGCTACCCATAGAAGATAACATTAAAGTGGTTCATGGGATCTCCTAACTCCTACCCCACACCCATGTGGGTTACTTCTTTAAGAATAGCAAATTGTCATGCCCGTATGTTCCTTTTGACAAAGGGAAATGGAAGATAGCATTTTTTTTGGGTTTTTTTTTTAATTTAGAGAAAGAGCAGACAATGTGATTCTGTTTTGGACAAATAAAAAGAGAGGACGACGTAAATGTAGGCAATTCCATCTTCTCTTGGTGGTGTTCAATCAAAGGTTGTAGACATCAAGGTTGTGTTTGCGTAAGCGTAAGCGTAAGTGTTGGTGGAAGGTGGGGTGGGCTGAAAGCGACGAGGGTTGGGGCGTGTCCAAGACATGTTAAAGTCAAGCTGAAAAAGCTATACAGGATGGTAGACGTTCAAATATTTTAAAATTTCCAACTTTCAGCATAGGAATTGTCCTTGTTGCGTGAAGCTTCATACACATCTTGTTCCGCGACATTTTGCTTCCTCAAGTTCACATTAAAAAGTTGCAAATGCGGCTTGAAAGATACGAACGGAGGAAAATTGACAGTACCGAACATTTCAGACCATCTACATCTTATTGGCAAGAAGGAAAAACCGAGGATTAGAATGAGTGAAAATGAAATATGAGTCCTTCGGCTGTTTATTGATTATACTGCCTAAAATGAGGCTTCAGATATTTGGAAATGGATTTTGACTTTAGAGGGTTGTTTGTCCCCGAGCATTCCAGGCACTTCATGCCAGTGTGTGTATCGAGTTTCTTCACAGCACCACCATTGAAGCTTCTACGTTGAAAGTTTTTCTTTTTTTGAAAAATAGCTTCTACATTGAAAGTTGACAATTTTAATGTATAGTTCTCTCATTTTATAATCAGAGTAGCCTTTCATAATCCATTAGTCCATGGGATAGTACTAAAAGATGAAGCATTCAAGATAAGTGAAAAATCATAGAGGGTAGTAGTTTCGCAAATTTTCCAATTTTAGCGTGGATGTCTCTAGCACAAACAAAAACCAAAAGCAATCAAAAGTGAAATAATAAAAAGTACCAGAAACTTAGTAACGCAACTCGATACATTTTGCTTATATCTGCAGATAGCTTAATCACTTTCATCAAAGTACAATAAATTTACCTAAGACTTTACTAAATCGACATCACTCAACCCTTGACACTATCTCTCAACCTCACTTCTCGTGAAAGAATTTCACACCCAATAGTATGATCGTATCGTACTAACCTCAACGAAGGATTTATCTCAACAATCTATTAATTGAAAAACAAAAAATAAAAGACTTAAGTATTTGAAAAATTAATAACAAAATTTGAATATACTTGAGATTGAAACAGAACAACTTTCCTATAGGTTTAACTCCTCCAAAAAGAGATCTAAAAGTTGTTCACACTACCAGTTCAACCGTGAACCACTCCACAAGGATGACAGTCCATTGTAAGCAATCTCCACACGATCAATACAACACCGTAAATTTCCCACTTAGAAAACACGTACTACACCCTTTAATTGTTATTAATCAAGCAAGGAACACACTACCAAATAACACACAAACAAACAACCCACATCTTCAATAATAATTCATCAATCCACATGATGCCCAAGGCATTCACAATGCTCACTCATAAACACAGTCATGTGTCTCACCAAAGTCAAAAACCCCAAAATTACTTCAACTATTTTTCACAAAAAACAATTGACACACCCACCAAAGAGCACTAAAGATAGTCGTCCATTAACACACCGAAATCCCGCACAACAAAAGACCAATGTCCATCCAAAAACTCTTAACAAAAACCCTTCACACCACGCAAGGCAACTTGCCTTTATCTTATATCCCCAAAATCACGTAAGCTATGTTTTTTTCCATATGTAATTAATGCCCACTAAATTGTTGATTGCAAGAATACCACGCAAGATGCACATCTTCTATGGATAGAATCATACACAATATTCACCAGCAAGAGCCCTTAACAATACGTAAACAAATTCCCTTATCTCCTATCCACAAAAAATCCAGCAGTACATATACCTTAAAATCCAGCAGTACATATACCAACGTGATATACCTTAAATTTGTCAGAGAGTAGACTTCCATTTTGTGTAGGAATCTTCCACAACTTTTTGAATCCCATTACAATTAATATCTTATATGTCCAATTAATAAAGAATGCCAAAACTAATTACTTAGATATATAACATAAATCCACAATAAGAACTTCCTGCCAGATGATGCCATGCGTGCTCCGATTGTTGTCTAAAACCGATGACATATTCAACAAGTTCATATTTACTTATTTTTAATAAATGATTCCATATTTTAATATTTGTAAACTCAAACGTCTTTTTGAAAAATTCAAATTTCTTCTTAAAAAATTGCAAATGTATCTTTTAGAAGAGTCTTGATAAAGATATCAGTAAACTAATTACAACTTTTGCAGTAAAACAAACATGCTTCACCTATTGTTTAAACTTCTTTGATAGAATAAAATTTATTGTGGAAAACCTTGGGTTTTTTATGAAAGAACTCGATTGTTAAAAAAGACAATAGCTACTTGCTTTAGTGTCTTCTTCTTGATTCACATCCAAATCAACTAGTACCGTTCTTAGCTATAAACTTTGATTCACACATGATGTCAAACTTATAAATTTTGTTTCAACGATTGATTAGCAAACTATTTCCTACTTCTTAGATCTCTATGAAAACATTCCCAAACTAAGTATAAAGTAGTATCTTGAAATACCTTTCATGTTATCTACAGTCCACATTAAATCATTATTAGAGAAACCATAAAAATTAGACATATGGCCATAGTTAAATAATACTCCATTATTAATAGTTCATTTGACATATATAAGGACAAGTTTTGTTGTTTTGGGATATTCCTTACTCACACAATGCAGAAACCTTAATAACACACTTATAGCTTGCAAAATGTCAGTTTCTACCGCTCTTTGGAAAGAAACCAGAAAACATGTCAGATGAAGATTGGGTTATTCTTAACAGGCAAACCTTTGGAGCAATTCGAATGACCTTATCTTGGAATATAGCTTTTAACGTGATAAAGAAAAAAACCACAAAAGGCCTTATAGAGGAGCTGACGGAATATTATGAAAAACCGTCGGCAATAAACAAAGTACATTTAAAGCGACATTTGTTCAACTTGAAGATGGCGGAAGATACCTCTGTGGATCATCATATCAATGAACTCAACAAATTCTTGAGCCAATTAAGTACAATAAATATTGATCTTGATGATAAAATATAGGCCTTAATACTTTTGTCATTCCTTCCAGAGAGTTGGAGTGCTACAGTTACATCAGTCAGTAACTTAATGGGAACTAACAAGTTGAAATTCAAGGATGTTAGTGGCCTGATTATTAATGAGGAAAATCTAAGAAAAGAAATAGGTGAAGCCTCATCCTCCTCCGCCCTTGCCACAGAATCAAATGGAATAAGCAGAGGACGTGGGCAATCTAGGTACTGTGATAGATCAAAGGACAGGAGGTTCAAGTCACGGAATCCCACAACTTCCTAAAACTTAAAAAATATCGAGTGTTAGAATTGTGGAAAGACTGGGCACTATCAAAATCAATACAAGATTGGTTCAAAGAAGAAGGAGTCAAACAACTAGGAGGCAAATATAGCTTCCAACTCAAGTGGAGATGATGCCTTGATATGTGCCTTAGAAAACAAACAAGAGGCATAGATACTGGACTTTGGGGCATCATTCCATGTAACTTCGAAAAAAGGTCTTCTCGAGAAGTATATGCCTGGAAATCTTGACATTGTGTATCTTGGTAATAATCAAACCTGCGAGATTGTCGATAAAGGTGTAGTAAAGCTCAAGCTGAATGGAGCAATCTGGGAGTTGAAAGATGTCAGACATATCCCTAATCTAAGAAAGAACTTAATCTCAGTGGGACAATTGGCAAATGAAGGCTACATCACAACCTTTCATAGTAATGAATGGAAGGTGTCAAAGGGAGCAATGATGGTAGCACAAGGAAAGAAGAATGTTACTCTCTACCTAACAATTGGAGCATGCTATTTAATTGCAGTTGCTCAAGGGAGTGGAGATTCAAACTTGTGACACTAGAGACTTGGCCATATGAGTGAAAAAGGAATGAAGTTAATGCATTCCTATGGAAAACTATTAGGTCTGTAGTCAGCAGAACTTGATACATGCGAAGATTGCATTCTTGGAAAGTAGAAGAGAGTTAACTTTCAAACAAGCCATAGAATGCTAAAGAAGGAGAAACTTGAGCTCGTTCATTCTAATGTTTGGGGGCCAACAACTACCTCATCCATTAGTGGAAAGCATTACTTCGTGACATTCATTGATGATAACTTCCGTAAGGTGTGGGTTTAATTTCTGAGACACAAGTCAAAAGTATTTGATGCTTTTAAGACATAGAAGACTATGGTTTAAAATGAAATAGGTCTCAAGATAAAGAAGCTCAGAATTAACAATGATAGAGAATATGAGGACACTAGATTCAAAAAGTTATGTTACGAGTATGGAATCAGAATAGAGAGAACTGTGCCAGGAACGCCATAACATAATGGTGTAGTGGAGCACATGAATCAAACCTTAATTGAAAGAGCTAGAAGTATGCGGATGCAATCAGGTTTACCAAAGCAGTTATGGGAAAAAGCAATCAACACAGTAGCTTATCTCATCAACCAAGGTCCATCAATTCCATTGGAGTACAAGATACCAAAGGAGGTTTGGAGTTGAAAAGATGTGAAGCTTTCACACCTCAAGGCATTTGGCGGTACAACATACGTATGTGCACATCAATGATCAAGGCAGAAATAAACTTGATCCAAAATCTAAGAAATGCACATTTATTGGCTATGGCAAGGATGAGTTCGAGTATCGCATTTGGGATGATGAAAACAAGAAGATCATTCGGAGTAGAGATGTGGTCTTTAATGAAAAGCTAATGTATAAAGACCGATATGCATAAGAGAAAGTCTCCTAGAGAGACCCTATTTATGTTGATATCAACAATATCCCAAATTCTCCAGTGAGGCAAATGGAAGCAAATCCTCAATCAGAGGAATCTGTTGAAGAAGAAGCCCAGCCTGAATCACCATAGCCCACCTTTCCTGTTCCTGAGTTGAGAAGGTCTTCTTAACCTCATGTGCCAAACAGGAGATACTTAAATTACCTATTGTTAACTGATGGAGGCGAGCCTGAGTCTTATAAAGAGGCATGTCAAATAGAAGATACCAGCAAGTGGGAGCTAGCAATGAAAGATGAGATTAGATCTTTAATCTCAAATCAAACTTGAGAACTAACAAAATTACCCAAAGGAAAGAAGACTCTCCACAACAAATGGGTATATCAGGTCAAAAAGGAGTTTGATAGTTCTAAAAGATACAAAGCTCAGTTAGTAGTTAAAGGGTTCCAACAGAAGGAAGGAATAGACTATACCGACATTTTCTCCACTGTGGTGAAGCTTGATACCATCAGAATGGTGTTAAGTATTGTCGTAAGTCAAGATCTCTATCTTGAGCAGCTTGATGTGAAGACAACATTTCTTCATGGAGACTTAGATGAGGAGATATTTATACACCAGCCGGAGGGTTTCCTGGAGAAAGAAAAGGAGCATCTAGCATGTAAGTTGAAGAAAAGCTTGTAAAGTTTGAAACAAGCCCCAAGGCAGTGGTACACAAAGTTTGATAACTTTATGCATAAGGAAGGCTTCCAGAAATGCAATGCTAACCATGGTTGTTATATCAAGAGATATCAGTCTAGTTACATCATTTTGCTACTTTATGTCGATGACATGTTAGTAGTGGGTCCTAATATGGATGATATCAGAAACTTGAA
>JANVCL010000003.1:9353524-9364265 GCA_026546855.1 Erythroxylum incrassatum | reverse complement strand
TTCACGATATATGTATGTCACTATGTGCATGGACATGCAAATGCATTTCCCATCTATCATGAAACACTCATATTTCCTATTTTACACTTCTCACTGGTACTGGGATGTTACAATATATATAGATGTGTGTGTATATATATATGTGTGTGTGTGTGTGTGTGTGTGTGTGTATACACACCCTTTATATATATATAACCTTACTCTTAACTAGTAAATTGATGCTAATTTTTTGGATTTATATGATATTTTATTTATTATATTTAAAATTTAATAATTATTAGCTTAAAATCAAATTAAGTTGGTTATAATACCTGCATATGAATGACAGTTACAATAAGTATATAGTTCTTAACAAATATAATAACTTTCTTATAAATACTTATCATATTTTAATTACGATAAAACATTTTAACTTGTAATAAAATAATGGTTATCCTCGTTATAATACACCGTATATGCATATTTTATAATAAGAGTCAGGGACGAATCCAGAAAATTTTTTGAGTGGGGGCAAAATTTTAATAGAACAACTTTTTATTTTTTTATTGGATCAAAAATTTAAAATAATAAGTTTTTATATAAAATTTTTTGGAGCCAGTGGGGGAGGGGGGGCAAGTGCCCCCAATGTGGCTCCGTCCTTGATAAGAGTTACTTTTATATTCTTTTAAACATTGAAACATTAAAATTAATAGAAGAAATTAATTTCTTTCATAATTTTAAATATATTTATATATAATTTGTGCATATAATAAATATATAATTAATGAATATTCATTATATGTATAATTTGTGCATATAGTAAATATATAATTAATGAGACATGAAAATTATTAAAGTACTATTACATAATTTTAAAATAAATGTGAATTAATATATAAAGTATGTTTGAGGTTAAATTTTTTTTTTAAAATTATACTACTTTTTTATTTTGATATTATATACTAGTTATAATAAAGTATAATATTTTTATAAGATGTACTTTTATCATGTGCAAAAGTTAACTTTCTGAGATATTGATAAAATCCTTATACAATTTTCTTGATATAACTTGTAAAAGTAGATAAAAAATGGGCAATAAAGTGAGAAAAAGAACAGAGAAAAGCGAAGAAAGTATCTTAAATTCTCGGAATTTAATGCACATAAAGTCAACAGTGGGACGGGCAGCCGTAATAGAACCCGCATGCATGAGTAGCCTATCGATTGCTACAGAGCTAGAAAGTGGAACCAGAGCTAAAAATTAATTAAGATTTAGAGGCATCTTTGACTTTTCCTTTTGGAAATATAAACAACCGTGAAAATAGTAGGAAGATACAGTACGCACGTTCCATGTACAATCGTCTTTGGTTTAATTATCGGAGACAAAATGATGATGACAGTAAATGTTGAATCTACTTGAAAGCAACCTTCCAAGCCTTTGCTCCGACATGGCTTAAATTTCGCTCCCCGAGAGCTTTTAACATCTTAAACTTCTCTCAAATGTTTAAGGTGAGCAATTGGCCATGAGATTAACTTAAGCATCTAAACTTTAATGATTAATACACATATTACATAATTCCAGTAGCAATTGTTAAAACTGAATAAAAACAATGTAAAATGGTAACTGGGAACTCTTCTCGTCTCCACAGACCTATATGGAGGATAGTGACAATTGGAGATATTCCATCAATAATGCTGTTTTCCTTTACCTTTTTGTGTTAGTTAACTCAGCAAGTTGGCCAAAGCATATGTATGGAGGCGACAGGACTGGTCGTGAAGGGTACGAGTATCAGGTATGGAATGATGGAACATGCATGGAAAGGCAAGCATATGTATATATATGCATGCATGAGTCAATTTGTATGCTTTTCTACGCGCCAGAAGAGGAAAAATCTAGACCTACACATGAGCAGAGGCTAATTTTCTAGCAGATACGATGAAGTTGTATAAAGCAAGACAAGAGGGCACAGGTTGTAGACAAGATTGTACAGGGAACAAATTGATCAGAAAAAAGCCTGCCACAACTGTGAGTTAAGAATAGGCTGTTGAGAATGTGATCAAGTGCTTCTCTTCCCCTTAGTTCTGTCGTGACCAGAAAACAACAATCCTGCAGTCTTAACCTTGTTTAAGTAGCCAAATGGCAGCAAGAAGAGTTGGACCGTGATCTTTATGTCCACAATCCTACATTAACGAAAATAGTCGAATTCGCCAAACCATAGGGCATGAAAAGCGTACATTCAGATCTCTATGGAACTACACTTTATATGGTTGTCAAATTTTAACATTTCAATTATGAAAAACTGTTTAACAACAATATACATTGCAAATCCAATTCCCTCTATTTAATTAGAATTTAATTTAGACTGTTTAGATATTCAAAACTTCATGCATTTCAATTAAACATGATTAATTAATGGCTCCTTAATTACTCTTGCAATCTCCCCGTTTTAAGTCATTCTCGCACGTGATAATTGAACTTCAAATTTGTTGAGTTCAAAGTTTGGTTAACGGAATAAATGAGAACCATCTTTATAAATTGATAACTATTAATATAATTAATGACAATTTTAACTAAATGATATTTTTATTTAATATATGATTTTATTTATATTACACAAATAAATTTATTTTGAATTTTTGCAAACTAATCAAGTTTTAATTAGGGTTAATTATTGAAAAAAAACTCAAAATTTCGTTATTTTCAATTATAACCTGAACTTTAAAAAGCAACAATAAAACGTCTAAACTTTCAATTTTTTCAAGTATAACTCGAATTTCAAAAAGTAACAATAAAGTGATCAAACTTTCTATTTTTTCAATTCTAGCTAATGTTTCTGTTAAGTTTGCTGATACGGTTTGCCACGTGTTTCAAAAACCTTAACTGTTAAAATATGTTAGACAAAATTAACACAACAAATGAAGATTAATAAAACGACGTCGTTTAATCACATAATTAAAACAACGTTGATATTTAAAAATGACCTAAATCAGATTACACAATCTCGACGACTTTATACTTTGATTTCAGTTTTTTCCTTCGTTTTCAAATTGTTCTCTCGACGCCTTCACCCTTCAATTTTTAGAGTATGCAGTCTCGATGCCCTTACACTAATGGCATCAAGAGAACGAACTGAAAATGAATAGCTTACTGAGGTAATATGTTGTAATGTGAAAATAGTTTGAGGTGTCAAAAAAATAAACAGAAAACAAAAGGCTGAGGGCATAGGAGAAATAACAGGTAACAACAAACTAAAATTGAAGAAAATTGAAAGTTTGAGCACTTTATTGCTACATTTTGAAGTTTGGGCTATAATTGAAAATTTTGAAACTTTAAATATTTTATTGCTACTTTTTAAAGTTTGGAATATAATTGAAAATTTGACGAAAGTTTGGGCTTTTTTGGTAATTAATCCTTTAATTATGATAACTTAAATACTAAATATAAAAATTATTACATGATACATTTATCTCTAATATATGCTTATTTTAACTACTATGATATGCATTTAGTGTAAAAATTTAATTAGAATTCAAACTTGTAAATTGCTAAATTGTTATTATAATAATTAAAATTAAGAATAAATAAATAAATATACTTATAATAAGCGAATTTTACTCTAGATACTATTTTCTCTTATTTAACAATTTGTTATAACTATTCATATGTATGAGAAGTATGTTGTTGCCGACTATACCAAAGTCGAAAAGGGTTGCTGATGACTACACAATGTCAGAAAATGCAAGAAGAAAGAAGAAGCAAAATGAAGGCCTGGGAGGCCTATCAACAGGCCTTCCCATATCAATTTTCATTCATTCCAAATATTCTCTTCATCATTTCAATATCTACAGTTTAGAGAGTGTTTTTCTTATTTCTCGAGAGGGTTAGTATTTCTCCTTGTAAAATAGAGAGATGTTGTAGCTCCTACATTTTTATAGCAAAGTGTCTTCTTTTTGTTTGTGATTTTTAACCTAATTTGTTTGGAAATTTTCCATGTAAAAATCTACGTGTTTATTTCTTCATTACTATTTCTTCAATCCTATTTAGCTGCGAATTTGCTCTAATCTAGTCAATTTTCACAAGTAATATCAAAGCACGTTGAGAAAATTATGACAAATTTTGTGCACTATTTGTTCAGTTTTCGTGTGAAGACGATGAAAGTTGATTAATAGTAAAACAGTAATTAAGAAAGGTGGCAATTATTCATGATTGTAGAAATCACTATAGTTGAGCTGTAGCAACTAGCACTATGAAAAAAAATTCTTTAGGCAACAGACAAAAGTATAGCTATAAGTACAATTATCATTTCCTTTTTATTAAGGCAACATAATTTATATCGTTACAAGAAGTGGGACTGTTATAAGTATAACGCAAAAGAATTTTTTGATTAGGCAATAAAATAAAAAATGTTGCTTTAAGTTTTGACAAAGGCAATACTTTAGTTTCCAAGTATAATAACAATGTTAAATAGATATTGCAACACTTTTAAGTCTTTATAAGGCAACAAAGTACAATTTTTAGGCAACAATTTGTAAAAATAAAAGTAATAATTTATTCTTTTGTTACCAATATTATTTAACTTAAAATCAAACTCTTATTATCATGTAGGCAACGTACATATACATTGAAAGAAATATATAAATACTCATGTACGTCTTAATTGCATACGCACTATCAAATGTAAACAACAAAATATTTATATATAATACATAGTCTATAAGGATTTATAAAATTCAATATTTTAACATATTTAAAATATAAAAAAAGTAAAAAATCACTAACTAAAATATTCATTTACAATATCATCCTCCATTCCATATGGAATATAAGTGAATTAATCTAAATATCAAACAAAACCAATATATATGGGCTCTCCAAAATCCTTCACCAAGTACCTTCTTGTCTACTCCTAATCATTACTATCCTAAAAAAAAGAAAGAAAGAAACAAGAAATAGATTAGCATTGTAAAACTCCTCTATACGCTCACAAACAGGTTGATATATCTAAAAGATGAAATACTAACTACTTTATTGCGACGTCAATTTAATCAAGACAAATACTATAGTCCAAAAACTAACAACAAAATGATTAAGTTCTTTTTATGAACAATTTCAAAAAGCATGAACATAAGCAACTAATCTCAACAAAAAAGTAAATAAGATGATTTACAAAAATAGTGAATTAAGGAAAATTTTTACCTGATATTCTTCATGTTGATATGTATGGTTTGGAGGAATAGAAGATTCCTTGAAATCAATTTACAAAGCATGTCTATGTTAATAGCTTGCCCAAGTTGAGATTGAATAAGGTAGATTCATCATTTCTTCTCTATCAGCTTTATCTTGTTTTAATTGCCTTTTCATCTCGAAGCGTTCAACTTTCTTTTTTTTTCAATTCCTTTCTCATTCTCTCCTTTTCAACTTCTACTTTTTGGTTCATCTCTTCTTCTAATGCATTCTTAATAGACTGCAAATACTCATTAGGAACTTTATACAAGGCTTCACTCATCATATTACTAAATCAATTAATGAATAATGAATGCATAAGATATTGTTGCTATAAAAAAGATGGATTAAAAATGAAAAAAAGTTGTCGATTCAATGAAGAAGTATGTTAACAAGAATAGTTGAGTTATATGATATTCTATTTATCTTATTAATAGAGTTATCATGATGATTGATACATTAAGGTGCTTCTGCCTACAATAATAATATGGCACTAGAGAAATAGAAATTGGATCCATAGAAAAGAGAATCCAGATAATTACCCACTTGGAAAAATCTCAACTCATGACTACCATCTCAATATCCATTGCATCTAGTAAACAATCGTAAATAAAAAGCATAGAAACTATTCAAAAAGAGATAATTTTTTATTTCATTTTGACTGCTCTAGCCTCTGAAACTTAGGAAACTTAGGCAACAATTACATGAAATAATAAGATCAACACAATCATGTCGCAGGAAAGATATGAAGAAGTCAGTCAATTCTGAGTCCAGATGCAAAGAAGAGAAAAAAAAAGGAACATTAAGGAAATAAGTGAAGAATGACCTTATGAAGACTAATGAGTACCTCTTTTCTCAACTAGACTCCTTCTGGATATCAGAACTCCCAGATGGCCGTCAATCTCCACGCTTAAACGGTTGGGCGGAAACACAAAAACAAAATCAAATAAACATACTAGCAAAAAAGCTCAACACAAATCATAATCATATGATCAGAAATGAGTGTTGTTACTAGCAATAAGCATGAACATGGCTTATAGAAACATCCAAAGCAAGTCCTCAACTTTCTTAACAATCTGGGAAATGTGCCTGATTCAACTTCAAATAAAGCAGTAACTTTGAATGGCTATAATACGCACTAGACTACCATCGTTTGTTTCAAAAAAATGAGGACGCTGTAAAGAAAAAGACTACGACCTACTTACCCATCTACCTAGAAAGAAGCTACATCGTCATCTGGAAACCTAAGTCTATAACCCTGCTAATCGAACCTGAAACTATGGCTTCAACCACCGAACGTATACACCACAAATAAACCCGAAAATGACCAAAACTCATATTTCAGCTAAGAAACTAAAATCTTTCAATAATAACATAAATATTATAACAAAGTTCTAATAAGCAATGCTTTAAAATGCTATCAAAAGTTGACCCAAAATGGTCAAAACCCAACAATATTTTGATCAAATAATTGAACCCCATTTTCAGCTACTTCACTAATGAACCCTCTCATAAGAATAGAACGACAAATCTCCATCCACTTAAAAGAAAAGACCTAAATTATATTTAGAAAATATTCTCACAAGTGAAATTACCAAACCTTTCCCCATTGTAGAAGACCATTACTTGTTGCAATTAACACAAATTTCAAATGCCCTAAAAGCGTATATCAACTAAAGTCTAAAAATTGATTAAAAAATATTGTCAAAACACACATCCAGAAAGAAAAACCCTTATGGCAAGCCAAAGAAAGATCTAGCCTTTGGTATTAACATGAGAGATTGAAGCCAAATGGGCTATGATCACAGAAAGATGAGGAGATGTTTTTTACATAATTCCTATATAAACTCTTTTGATTTATAAGAAACATAATGAATGATTAAAGAGATTGGACCATACACGAAGGGGTTAAAGTTTGAATATGTAATCTCTTGGAGGGTAAGAAAGGATGACGCCAGTCTTTTTTTAGTTCATTGTTTATTTTGTGCTTTGTTCACATAAGTATCAATTTAAGTATTATCATTATTACAAAATTTTTAATTGATGGAAGTAAAGTGCCTGAAATTGATTAATAATTTCTATTTTGAGATTTTCGTTAAATCGTCGTAAAATTGGTTAAAGATTAAATAAAATTTAAATTTTAAAATATGATTGAAAAAGATTATACTTAAGTACCGAATAATTTAAATTTAATTGAAAAAAGAGACTGTTAAATAAAAATAAATTAATTTATTTATTTTATAAGAACTTATTAATTTGTAAAAATTAACCGACTAATTAATAAATTATTTTGATTAAACCTAGTTCAAAATTTAAAGAAAATGATGTTATTTTTTATATTTATTTTTTATATTTACAAAATAAATAATATTTTTAATCAAGTTTGGTTAGATTTGATTGTGTTTGGGCTCAAGTATGGTTTGAGCCTAAGTGTTTCTAAGTCTAAGGCTACTTATTGTAACCATTGATTATTGTTTAAAATCGCAACGAATTTAATTGTTGCTTATATTAAATTTTATAGCAACGAAATTTTAATTTTGTTGCCTTTTAAAATATATGGCAACAAATTACTATTAGCGTTGCTTATTAATATTACTAAAGGCCACGCTTTAAAAAATGTTGCATTATATCAATTTTAAGCAACACATTTTAATCTATTACAAATTTGACATTGCCTAAAGCATTTTTTGCTATAGTGTAGGTATTATTCACGTATATGGTACTATTCATACATATTATTCATGTAAAATAGTGAGAGCTAAGTTCTATTCGTGATAGAAGCAATGGTGACAAAATTTGAAATTGAGAAGTTCTATGAGAGTAATTTCTCATTAAGGAAGTTAAAGATAAAGGTTGTCTTGAGAAAAAATAATTGTTTAGCGGCTATTAGTGAAAGGTTGATAACATTTACAAATGATAATAAGTGGAATGAGATGGATAGGAAGGCTATGGAAAATCTTCACCTGGCATTAGCAGATAGGGTGTTGTCAAGCATAGAAGGGAAGAAAACGACAAAGGAGATCTGGGATCATCTCACTAAGTTGTACGAGGCCAAAATACTCCTTAACAAGATTTTCCTTAAAAGAAAATTGTACACTCTCTGGATATCAAAATATACTTCAGTGACAGAGCATATCAACACCTTGAATACTCTATTTTCCTAACTCACATCATTGGATGATAAAATAGAGTCTCAAGAATGTGCTGAACTTTTACTTGAAAGTCTATGATCAACTCATCATCAATTTAACAAATAATGTTTGTGTGGACCATCTAATCTTTAATGATTTTGCAGCTATTATTCTTGAAGAAGAAAATCGGAGCAAGAACAAGGACCATAGGCAAGCAATTGCACAACAAGCGGAGGCATTGATGGTGATGTGAGAGAGATCAACGGAACGTGGCCAAAGTGTGAACTACAACCATGGTAGGGGAAATTCAAGAAGTAAGAAGAATTTAAGATATTACAATTGTGGCAAAAACGGTCAAATGAAGAAAGGATTGTTGGAAGAAGATAAATTTCAATCCTTAAGGAAATATGATGAACATTTTAAAAGAAGGTGATGTCCTATGTTGTGAGGCAATGACAACAAATAAAAGTAGAAAAAGATTTGCTGGTGTATGGCTTTTCGACTAGGGAGCTACTTTTCACATGACCTCTCGGAGGAAATGGTTCTATCATTATGAACTTGTCTCAGTAGGATTTGTGTACAATTGCAATGATCATGCCTTAAATATCATTAGTATAGGAACCATCAAAAGTTGTATGAAGGTACAATTCGTACTATTCAAGGAGTGTACCATGTGGAGGGCCTAAAGAAGAACTTGTTATCTTTAGGACAACTGGATGATCTTGGTTGCAAGGTTGAATTTGAAAACAAGATCATGAAAATAACTCAAGTTGTGCCTGTACTTATGAAGAGAGAAAAGATAGCTGCAAATTTGTACATACTGAAGGGATAGACTTTACAGATGCAGAAACATCAATTGTTTCAGGATGTTCAAATGCAATGATATGGCACTGATGTATGATGTGGACTGATAAGTTACTTGATTATTCAAACCTCCATTTATTCGAAATTCCTATATGTGTGATGTAGAATCCCACACATAAGTACAAGCAATGTAATCTTTGTAGATGAGCTATAAAATAAAAGAGAAGATGATAACATATTAAAGGAAGATTTAAAGACTACCGTTGTTCAGGCGAAAAAGGAATCTTAGATGGATTCTTCTGAAACAACACAAGAGCATAAGGTACAAGTACTAATAAAGTCTGAAACTCCAAAGACTCTTCCGTCAAATCGCCCAAAAAGGTGGCTATATTAGCATTCAAACTATATTAAGAAGGGTAATGTTACATACTGTCTTTTAACTAAGGATAGGGAGTCATCAATTCTCCAAGAGGCAATGAATAGTTCAGGTGCACCTCAATAAATGACAGCAATGTAGGAAGAAATTGAAGTTCTTTATAAGAATAAAACTTGGGAACTTATGCCACTATTACAAGGAAGGAAGGCCATTGAAAACAAATGGGTTTGTAAGATCAAATGAAATTGCGATGATCAAATGGAGCAATATCGTGTAAGATTGGTGGTGAGATGATATGCTTAGAAGGAAGAGATTGATTTCAATGAAATATTTTCCTTTATGGTTTAACTTACTATAGTTTGAGTTGTCTTGGCAATATGTGTTAGGTTTGGACTTACATCTAGAACAGTTAGATGTAAAGACTGCTTTTCTTCATGGAGATCTTGAAGAGATATTTATATGCTTAAACCAGGAGGTTTTGAAAAAGCAGGAAAGGAGAACTTGGTTTGCAAGTTAAACAAATCTCTGTATGGTCTAAAGCAAATGCTGAGGTGTTGGTATAAGAGATTTGATTCCTTCATTATAAGTTTTAGATACAGCAGACTAAATGCAGATCCTTGTGCATATTTCAAGAGGTTTGGTGACAATGACTAGTGATATTGTTGTTGTATAGAGACGAAATATTGGCAGCAAAACCTAACAAAGATTGTATTATAAAATTAAAGGCTCAGTTGGTTAGACAATTTGAAATGAAGGGCTTAAGACCAGCAAACAAGATTCTAAGGATGCAAATTTACCAAGAAAGAAGTAACAGGAGGATTTGGCTTTCTTAAAAGAATTATCTGAAGAAGATCTTATGACACTTTAACATGTAAAATTGTAAGTCAATTTCTACCTCACTTCCTGTTAACTTCAAGTTATCCTCCAATATGAATCCTAACAATGAAGATAAGAGGATGAAGATGTCTTGAGTATCGCATAAATCAATAGTGAAAAGCTTAACTGTTCGCTATGATATGTACAAGACCAGACATTGCATATATAGTAAGAGTAGTTAGTCGGTACATGGCAAATCCTGACAAAAAGCAT
Source organism: Erythroxylum incrassatum (assembly GCA_026546855.1). Classification (NCBI taxonomy): domain Eukaryota; kingdom Viridiplantae; phylum Streptophyta; class Magnoliopsida; order Malpighiales; family Erythroxylaceae; genus Erythroxylum; species Erythroxylum incrassatum. The sequence goes on along the minus strand of JANVCL010000003.1, from coordinate 9,353,665 downwards.
TGGAATGTTATACAAAAGGTCTTGAATACATTAAAGGGATCTCAAATGTTGCATTGTGATATGAGGGATCAAATTTTGGTGTCGATCCTCTGACAGATGATGGAGGCATGAGCAACATGGAAATGGCAAGGAAGAAAGAAT
>JANVCL010000003.1:9339226-9353424 GCA_026546855.1 Erythroxylum incrassatum | reverse complement strand
GCCCTTCATTCATTCTTATAACATTAATGCTTCAATTCAATTAATCTATGTCATAAAATCTTACCAATGTTAACATAATAATTAACTCCACAAAATAATCCCTCAAGGACTTCATAATTTATTCAAATCATACTTGATCCTTAAGAATTTTTTTTAAGGGCCAACACAGTCAGTTGTGAACATTTTGTCCACAGTAGGCTAAACGCATCTAGGAGGCATATAAATAAGCCTTCCCATTCATCCAAAATATTGTCTTTTTAAATTTAATCTCCACAATTTAAAGAGTGTTTTTCCTTTTTTTTGAGAGAGTTAGTATTTCTTCTTGTAAAAGAGAGAGAAATTGTAACTCTTAAATTTTTCACGGTGAAGTTTTTTCTTCTGCTTGTCGTTTTTACCCTAATTTGTTTGGGAATTTTTTTACATAAAAATTGTGTGTTAATTTTTTTAATTACTAGTTCTTCAATTCTATTTAGCTGAGAACTTGCTCTAATGCAGTCAATTTTCACAACAAAGTGTAGACATTTTAAAGTTTAATTAAATACTAAAGTATATAAAGTATAAGGTATATAAACTTTATAAAATATTCATTAAGTATTTATTATGTTAAATTAATATATTTAATTATGTAACATGGAATATTTTTATCAATTCAACTACATAAAATTATATATATATATATATATAAGTAAATAAATTGAAGATAATTTTACAATTGTCATTATTTTTTATGTATAAATAATTATTATTTCTTTATTTTCAAGTAATTATCATTCTTTTTCTTATATAAATAATTATCATCTCTTGACCTTGAAGTAACTATCATCCTTCCTTTTCTTTATTTCATGTACATGTCACTTATTTTATAAAGACTCAAAATTATGAAACTTCTACAAAAAGAATCATACATATATGTAAGTATCCAATTGCACGTTTGGAGGAACAAATTTTTTAATATAAGTATGCGTCTAATAAAAATCTAAGGTAGAACTTTATCTTTGAAATCTGACCTGTTGAATTGCAGGAACTTTACAGTTCATATTTTAAAGACATAAAAAAAGTTTTAATAATTTAGTACTATGCCTATACTATGTATTGGTTGAAATTATACATCTTTTTTAGTTGCATTAAAAATTAATAAATTAATTATTAATACCAAATTTAACAAACTGTTAGATACTTAGGAGTTAGCAAATACGTATCTCAATGTTAATCTTTTATATATATATATATATATAGATATAGTAGTATACGAAACTTTGTCATAATATATATGAGAGTTCTTAAATATGTTTATACTTATAAATTTATATCGTTTTATAAAAAAGTAACAATTTTTATAGAGGATTTGTTATTTAATATAATATATTTATTCCAAAAATTATAGTTATTTTATTAAAATTTAATGCACGTCAAATTATGGTGAACATAATTTTATTATATATATTATTTACATATATTTTTATTAAAACTTTTAAAAGTTCTGGTTACTTTCACTATAAATTGTCATATAAATTTTGGTGAGTGTGGCTACACATTATATATAATATTTTATCATATTTGAATTTATTTTTATATATCTATACATAGACATATATGTACTAACTGTACATCATATATGCAAACATAATGTATAACTTCAGTATTATAGAATGAAATTTAATGTACATCAATTTAAAATAATCATTATTAATAATTAATTATCTTTAATTTTATATATTAATCTTAATTTGATAAATAGACATCTCTCTGTAAAAGTAAAATTATATAACTTCTCATTGAAGAAAGTTTATAGATAGTTATATGTAATAATGGAATCAAACTGATAAATAAAAATTATAATAGAAAATAAAAATTATAATAGAAATAAAATTACTATTATGTGTGTTTGGTACGTAATCACTAAAAATGTTATTAAACAAATTAAAAGTTACGTTATATTAAAGAAATTTTTTACTCATATTTAGTTATCATATAAATTTTATAAATAATTAATCAAACTGTTTTATATTTATAAATAACTAAACAAAATTATTAATTTTTAATAATTATAAATAATTTTTACGATAAGAATAAAATCAAAAAGTCTTAAAACACTTGCTTTACTTGATATATAACATTAATGAAATAAAATAAAATTTTTATTAAAATTAAATATAAAAATATATAATTTTGATAATAATATTTAAATAAGAATTAATATCCTGATAATTTTTAATAATATCAAAAATTCTATTCTATCTTTTTCTCGTGTACTCACACTATGTTAAAAATAAAAATTTAGAATCATTTAATTTTTATTACTTCTTACCAAACAATCAAAACTCCAAAAATATTTCCATTCGCACCTTTTCATTATTCATTAGCAAATAAGAACTTAATCCTTTTCAGTTCATTGCATCATAATTGAATCTTATTAAATCCTTAATAACATAAGTGGGTTAACTCATTGAGGCTACGTCTGGCTAAGTTCAAACTTCTTATATATCGTCATGTAAAGTTAAAATAGTTGTTTTGTACTATCTTAAGATCACGTTACAGTAATATCTAGCGAAAACAGATAATATAGATATATATTGCTAGTTCCGAGGAACAAGAGCTTAACAGTATATTTCATGGAAAATCTTAGGAACTGTTTTACTGAACTAGTTAGTTCACAAAAATGTTTAAAATGGTTGATTGTGAAAAACATACATTGCTATTGTACTCTATTACAGCTTGCAGCAAGTGCGATCGATAGAGACTATTACGATTGCTGGTTTTGTAATTTATATGAAATTGTAATCACAGCCCTGGATCCTAACTTAGTGCTTCTTTCATATTAATGAAGAACCAACCTGACGATTTTATTTAGTATAATGAAAATTAAAAATCTATACGCACTGAAAAGGAACAAGAAAGAGCCAAAGAAGACTGGTAGGATAGGTGCAGTAACTACAAACGTTGCTTAGCTGCAATTAGCTTCCATGCGTGCTCACTTCTTTACACGCACGCACACAAAAGCAGAGTTTGTCTCTCGCAGTCTCGCAGACATATCCTGGAAAAAAGCTTCATCATTACCATATCGGACACTTTTAGTCTGATTAAGAAGCTGGAAATATAAAGCTAGAAAATCCTTACTAGCATGTGCTCGTGGGTTTTGTGCTTAAAACTTGTATTACAAATGAAACGTACGTCTGTGGTTGACTCTGGCCCCGAGAAGCAGCGTGAAGCCACCCCGACAGCCATACTTGATACTAGTCTCGTCCAAAGATTTATCTGGCATGTTAAACAGTGGAACAGCCACGTGTGTACTACACATTGGCTACAGAGTACGAACATTTACATAATTGTCGTTGTGTGTATCAAGTTCCAAGTGGGCAATAACTCATCAACTTATTATTCACTACCTGCTGATTGTCAGAGTTAGATAGTGTGACAATTAATACCCCATTATCACTCTTCCAAAGAGGGAGATTTGGCGATATCATTGCATTGAATTCTTCTAAGTTTAATTGCAAGTATGAGTTTAGACATAGTTTCCTTAGACCTGTAGGGTTTGCCTCGATATTTTTGGATCTTGAAAAGGTCGGACTATCGAAAGTAAGATGGATGGTTCTTGGAATAACCTCCTGTGTCGAGCTGTGGAGGGAATAAAGTTTACTATTGGTTAAGGGTTGCAACTGCTAGGATTTCCCAAGACTGTATCTATTTGACTCGCTCTGCCATGGAGTCCAATCCACTGCTCGTAGGTTCAGGTTGATGAGCTGGCCCTTCAGTTTCCACGTCAAGAAACATGGAATATAATGATAAATCAGATGTAATGTGTATTTGATAATTAATCCAATGGCTAAGATTTAATTTGAAGCGATCATATCTGCAGAGACTTGGCAATAGTCCCCCATCCCGGAGAGGTGGCTCAAGTAATTAAGTTCGAGCCTCAAGTGGCATAAAGAAAGAACCTAAAAGCGCATCTTCTGAGCATTTGAAAAGAGAGGATTAAAATGGATATGGCGGTGGTGTACGAACCCTAAGAGAGGGTTGTTGCTGTGTGGATTTTAATGAAAGCTTGAGCTCCTTGGTTGCATCATGCTCGTATGTCAGAACTCTACTATTTGGTTGTGTGTAAGGCTGGTGGGCGGAGTCACTGTAGGAACCGTTAGACATTATACATGTTTTCCTCCAAAACGTTAAGAAATTGGAAAAGAAAGTCTCCAAAAATCTTTAAGCTTTCACTCCACTAACAAAATAGCCCTTATATTTAACCACTTATTTGTTTGTAATTCTAGCACATTTTAAATTATACTAATTTTTTATACATCAAGTATGTTTGTAGCAATGTATTAGGGATATTGACCTGAAAATTATAAAATTTTTATTTATCTTTGAATATAATAATGCAAATTAGGAACTAAATCCAACTCACATACACTAAATCATTGGTTTTTCTTTTCTTTCATTCAATGGTTTATTGATTTGTGATTAACATGATTTTTGACTATTTTTATATGCTGACTAAATAGTCTCTACTGATCAAATTAACTTTTTATCAAATTTGGAACAAATGTAAAATTGTATATTTGTTCTCTATTCCAAGCATTATTATATTATATATTTTAAAACAAGTTACTTACAAGATTATTTACAGTTTAATTAGCTTTTCTACTAATACTCGTTTTGTTTTCATTTTACTGTTACTAAAAAATTAATAACATCAACCAAGTCAAATGCATATCCTTTCTTTTGTTTTACAAAATCTCTTATCCTAATCGATGAAAGAACTATCTACTACAAAAGTAATAACATCAACCAAGTCAAATGCATATCCTTTCTTTTGTTTTACAAAATCTCTTATCGTAATCGATGAAAGAACTATCTACTGTAAAGAAGAATTTGCCTTTTTTCTTGACCTCTTCGGCCCCATGACCTTTTTTCTTATCAGAAGATAGACATTACCCGAGATTGTGTTGTGTCGGCATTTTATTACAAGTAAAGACAAAATCTATTGACACGTCGATTTTCTCGACAAATTCTGAATTGGAAAAAAGGGTTATTTCATTTCTCTTCTCACGTCCATGAGGAAAAGATACAGAGACGAGCTGTATGTTGATATGACATGTATAAAGAGTGTTAAAAGACATTCCCTATTATCCCCTATCCTCCTTTGACATATACATACTTTACATTCTGGAGCGTTTCTCTGTCTCTCTCTCATGTATTATTTTTAGGGTCAACTTTCTTTAAACATGACGACAACTACTAGTTCTATCAAGTGATTGATATATAACTGGATGTTGAAGGAAACTGGCTGCTGGGATTCTATCAGATATCCATGCGCGCATGGGCTTATATGATACGTGCATGTTCTTGATCATGAAATCCTCTGGATATTAGGTTTGCTACGAAAGCCTAAGTGTAGTAATGATCGAATAAAAATATACTTTTACACTAGCTACTCCTACTGAAAATTCTAAACTTTTGTTAAGAGTATCTTCTGTTCTTGAAGTAGCAATAAGGTTACCAAAGGAGGGTTGAGTTCTTTTGCTTGATCTGAAGGTATCCCACAGATTGGGTAAAATCTCTGGGAAGGGTGTATATGTTTTTCTATTTTAGGTGCGATTCGCTTATCATTGTATAAACGTATTATGAAAAAAAAAAGGTTGTCAATTCAGTGTATTTCTTAATCTTCAACGCTCTGGATTGCTTTGATTCGGAAAGTAACAGAAGTGCCTAAAGAAGACTAGTTAACAGTTGTAATCTAATGATCAAGTTAGAGGAATGAGAATACTTAGAACGAAACGAAGTATCGAGGTTAGTCGACAAGTTCCTCATTTTTCTCTGACCCAAAAGAGTACACTAGCCAGCAACAACTTTAGTCACCATCTAGCTACCAACAGAACCTATCTAAAACCTCCCCTTGATTAAAGACCCACCTATATAACACAGACAAGTCCATGTGACCATTAAAAAAAACCTTGGTTTCTGAAACCCTAAAACCATGACTAATTAACCAGTTACAGAAACAGTCATTGAGAGGCCTTACAGAAAATGTTCCACATGAATTAAGTTCAAGAAGTGGTAAAATGAAAAGGGATAGTAACAGAAACCCAATTGGGAGGAACAACTTCTGAGCGCCGCCAGTGTAATCATTCAGAATGATATGATTTACAAACTACCATAATAAGAAGAAAGGATGTATGGTATGTCCTTCAACTTTCCCTAGACAAAACTGCAGGGAAAATTTTTGAAAAACAAAGCAACTTTTATCTTCTCTGCCTGGAAAGTCTGACTCTTTCTTACTGTTGGGATATGTGGAAAGGGGCTTAAAAAGTGAGAACTTGCCTTGATTTTTCTATAATTTCCAAGGAAAGGACGTATGAAAAGAAGGCTATAATTTCTCCTTTATCATTAAAATCTTCGATCCACGATGCTCACATCAATCATAACTGCAAAAAGCCAAACCACAATCGTTGCCTTTGTAGTATTTTCTAACCCCAACTTCCCCATCTTTTGATTGCTCTTGGAAATAGCCGAATGCAATTACTCTGCTATAGAGGTCACAGCTGGCAAGAGCATTTGGCTCCTAAAATCATCAATTTCATAGAAAAGCTAAAAGGTCTCTTGTTATCTGTCAAGTTATTAGCATAACATATCCGAAGAGATGGGGGTTAATTCGGTGGATATTTACAGCAATAGACGGCAAGTTTACTAATCCAATTGCTCGAAGTCAATTTTATTATTGATTTTCGGTTCAAAATGTTCACAAAGGAAATGGACAAAGTTGATTAGCTAAAGAAGGGCATGTCACATTTGGCAACATCCATAAAATAATTCTTAAAAGATATTTCCATTTGATCCTTCAAATTTAGCATATAATTCATTCAAATCTTAAACATTTTAAAAGATTTAATTTCGTAAACTTAATTAGATGAAATAATATAGTTCCTCCTTAAATTGACTATTAATTAGATATAACGAAAATATATATAAATTTATATTAAAATAATAAATATAAAAGCATCGAAGGAGATCGAAATTATATGTAATTTAATTAAATGCAAATCAATTGTAATTAAGAGTGGAAGATAGTTTTGTAAGTTGTAACTATGATTCAAGATTTTGATTAAGATAATGTGAACAATTTTCATATATTAATTAACCGTTTGTATCATCTAATTTCTATATCTTTGTTAATTTCTTTTCAGAAAGTTAAAAACTGTGCAATTAAAATAAACTTCAAAGTTTATTTGAAATTGGAAAACTATTAAACTCAAAATTAAATTGGGTGGGATTTAAAATTTTACTGGACCCTTCTGAGAGTAAAAAATTTTAATATGTTAAATTGTAGAAAGTTTATAATTTCACTTGACTCTTCTAAGAGGACAAAATTTCATACGCTGCCATGCTTGCACACTTCACAATGCTTGCACAAAGAAATCGAGAATGTTGAAAAGGGAATTAGAAACAAAACAGTAACAACAAGACACCTACTTGTCATTGTTAAGAAATAGTCTCAATCCTGTGCCGTTGGAGAACTAGTGGCCCCCAGGGGAAGATCCTAGTCGTTAGCATATAGTGACACTCTTCTCCACGTTTTGGACAATGTGATGACGGAAACTGTGCATATGCGGGCCATCTGGCATATTAGTCGCTCTCTAGTGCTCGTCTAAGCTTCTACAGACTACAAGTGAGGGTTGAGCATCGACTATAAATACCCCACACCTCCAGGGCCTAGTGTCAAACCCCGAAAATCTTTAAAACTGATTTTGTATTCGTCTGTTCACTTTTTTCTTGACTTATCGTTCTCAAATGGACGAAGCACTTAGGAGGCTTAATGGGATGTCATCACACACCCTGGAGGCTAATAACCAGCTTCAGAATCCCATTATTGAGAACCATAAGAAGGGCACGACGACCAACACCACCTCCACTGCTACCAGTGCTACGAACAAGCGCTCACTGAAGGAGAGTGGAGGCAGTAATGGAGTGACATCGACCATGAGGTACCGTGGAGTGCGAAGGAGGCCATGGGGTCGTTACGCAGCTGAGATAAGAGACCCACAGTCCAAAGAAAGGCGTTGGCTTGGCACCTTCGACACTGCTGAGGAAGCTGCTTGTGCCTACGATTGTGCTGCCCGAGCCATGCGTGGTCTCAAAGCTCGAACCAATTTCGTGTACCCAACTTCTCATGATCCTCACTCCACCACAACTCATGATTCTTATAACCCTCCGTTTAACTTCCCAAAACAATCGCAGCTCGCTATCAGAGACCGTCATTATAGTACTATCTCTTCGAATTGGCCATCTCTGCCATCTTTTGCTAATACCAATACTGTCAGAGACTTCTCTGTTCCACAAAGGAATACTGCTCTTAACATGCTTCTACTTCAGGATTTTCTCAACGCTTCATCACCAAGCCCTTTGTTGCACAATCAGCATCAACATCATCAACCTTTGTGTGATCAGTTCTCTTATGTCAACGTTTCAGGTTGTAATTCTAGTGGTCCAAATATATCTGACACGTTTACAAGCTCTTCTGCTACATCTCCACATTTCAAGGAGGATCTTCAGGATCATGCATTTAGGTGCTATGATACGACAAGTGGCCAAGCGGATTACATGGAGTTTTTCCCGCAAGAACCGGCTGGTTCTGGTTTGTTGCAAGAGATCATTCAAGGGTATTTTCCAAAATCCTCCTCTGAAAGCATCAACTCTTCTAAAAGCTCGATTCCTTCTCCCAGAGATCCAATGGTTACACAAGCATCAGAAATGTCTGTGAACCAGTCACTACATGGGCTTAGGAGCAATAACAAGAACGAGAAGTTCCTGAAAAATGAGTACTTTGATCAAAGTCTTGACTACTATCGAGGAACAGGACCGTTTGAGAGTTTCAACGGAGGAAGTTCGCATTCGGTCGTGTACAATAATGAGCTGCCAGAAAATGTTCAAGTGGGTCCGAACACCATTTTGGATGATATCTTCCAATACCCAGATTTTGTGAATGCCTATGCATCTGGGTTTCGGAATACCTGAAGCCAACTTTTCATTCAGTTAGAAGTTGTCAAACAAGTGATGTTTCCAATTTGCTGTAGGTTAATCTAAGTCCTGCTTAGTTTTAGATTTCGTGAGTGACTAATTAATGGCCAGTTAATTTCGCCATACAGACCAATATATACATCCTCCCTAGGAAGTGTCAGGAAATACTTGTTGGCCGTTTAATTTAATCACTTACATTTGCTATCGCTCTCGGATTCATACATCTTACTAATGTTTAATGGTAATTTGCTAAATAAATAAACGGGCAATTTGCGTATTGAAATTGAAAAACGCCGCTTAAAGGAAATCTAGCCATACCTGTCCACATAATCTCGATGCATGCAAAGACAGCTTGTAGTTTGATCATACTATTTACATGGCACGCGAAAGGACACATTGAGGTGGTGTGGATAGACTTAGATTGGAAACGAAGTTCCATTGCCTAAAATGTTTAGTGTTCAATAAATTTACTGATCTCTTTACCCTAGTTAGAATAGGTTTATTTTTTGTTGGCCTAGTCCAAGTACAAGTTTCTTATGTTGGCAAGTAATTAATCATGCTTAATTTATGGAAATAGGCTTTGATGTACTCGGTCTACCATCCCAGAAACATCCTCTCCAACTTATAAGAAGCGTTTAAACTACTGTTTTCCATTGAACTTCAATTCCGTTCCGTTGAAATGCAATTGAAGTACTACTTTCTATGGATTGGAATGTTAAACAATAATAGCAATTACGTAACAGTCGACTCTATCTTGCAAATTAGTTTCTTTTTTTATTTTAGCTACTTTTTTTTCAATTGATTCATGGATGGATCCTCTTGTAAGAGGTAGATGTTAATGCCTTAAAGTCTTATGTTTGAGATAAAATGATATCTTAGTTGTACATGAGCTAAATTGAATCTGATCTAATTTCTCCCCAAACCCCCTCAAAACCCTACAGAAGTGTTGTCCCTTAATATCATTGTCACTCTTAATTACCTTCTTGTTTCTCAATTAGACTATTGTTGATAACCTTTGGGCTACTTTAGAAATGTACTCCCTTCAAAAGTCTACTATATGCTGATCACTACTCCACTTTCGCCTTCATAATGTCGTTAAAGGAGACATGTTAATAACTAGTTATCTTGATGAAATCTCTCAAATTGTTTGAGTTAGTCGCAATTGGACATTGCATTAGAGAAGAAGATCCCATCCTCTTTACGCTCAATGTCTTGGCTTCAGGCTACGAATCCTTCCTCAGGACTGTTGATCATCTCGCGTTGCACTGACGTTTTCTGATCTCCAAGTAGAACTTCTAAAGGTTCAAGTCTTCCACGCATCCGCTATTACTACGTTAGAAATGATCCTCGCTATCACCAACATTCATGGCTAAAACCTTGGATGTCATCACTGTGGCAGTAGAATAGGGTATGGAGGCTCTAGACAGACCCAATGCCTCAACCCTACTTCAAAAAGTTTGAGAATTTTTCTTCTTAAAATTAGGTCAGGTACTAATCATGGACCAGGTTGCCAGACACAACTGGAAATCTAAACCCCTTTTCCACCTATCCCATCTAGCCCTAGTCTTTTTTAGCCACATATAGATGACTCTTGATAAAATTAACTCAGGCTTCCTCCCATTTTCTAAACCTATAAAAAGTGGGTACATATCATTCCCTACTATTGATTCAAGTAATCAGATTTTACAAATAGTTAATTTAGTCCCTAAAACGACCAAATACCATCACTGTTGCGTCCTCTACTATAAATATCCAATCTCAGTTTGATAATTCTCAGTTTACCTCCAACAATAATGCTAAATGGCTACTTGACATTGGCGCAATCTCTCGTACGAATCCTAGTTCACAATTTATAGAATTTTTAACATCATATCAAGGTCCAAATCAAGTGTTCATTGGTAATAGCAATATTTTACCTATCCCTTCTGTTGGTATATAAACACTCAGTAAATATCCCAAACCATTTTGCATTTTTGATATTTAATTATTTCACAGCTACAGGCTAAACTTTTATTCATTGCCAAATTTGTTAAAAGACTATTCTTGTTTAATATAATTGAACTCGTTTGTATAAGGACATTAAAACTAAGATATCACTTCTCACATAAAGCATCTTTGATAATCTATGTCCTTTGAAGATTTTATCACATTTCCACTAATCTTGTCATTTTCATAACTCATCATGCTCTTTCTAATCTTTGACATAAACGTTTTAGTCATCTTTGCAACAAAATATTTTATAATTTGTGTTGTCTTTTACCTATTAACTATCATATACCACATTATTACAATTTATGGATTTTATACAAAAGTACTTGTCTTTAATTATTTTTAATCATCTCATGTGTTAACAAAGTTGTTACAACTAGTTCACTATGATATTAGGGGAGTCTTTCTATCTCATTCTCACTCTGGTTGATGATATTTTATTATTTTATTGACTATTATAGTCTAAATTCTTAAATTATTCCATTCACATAAAATATCAAGTAATTGATCATTCTTATCAATTTAAAGCAATGATCAAAATTTAATTTTTAACAACTATCAAAACCTTTTAGGGAAAAAGTAAAAATGAGTATTTGTCATATGTAGTTAAGAACATTCTTCGCTTTGAATGCTCTGCCTTCTCTCTTCCTCACTTTTCCCGCTTCTTTTTTATTTTTACCTTTCTATCCCCTGTTCTCTTTTGATGGCCCCTGTCCCTAACCTTTGACCATAGGCTTTTCAGACTTTTCTAGGGTCCCTCTTTGGACACCAGACATTCACCCTGGCCATGGGTGAACCTTCTCTATCGTTAGGTTCCTTTCCCCCTTTGCAGTCGACGGTGGTTGCTGGTGGTTTGCCGGCGTCGTGTGAGTTGGAGGCAGGTGAGATTCGTGAGAAATCTCCAGCTGGGCGTGGTGCTTGGAGCGACACGGTGGCCAAATCGAAGCATGTCGGGAAACTCCATTTTTACCCAAATGCTCTTCACGATGGGATAGTGTCCCCTCTGGTAGAGTTGTTGTAGGCTGGAGCTCGAGCATGGTCTAATGCTTTGGTGGGGTTCTTCTGGTCCAAGAGAATCGCATTCCCGGTGGTTAGTGAGTGGGCACGCGATCGGTGGGGGAAAAAGGGCTTTGAAAAGGCTATGCTCCGGGAAGATGGGTCGGTTCTTTTCAAGTTCTCTCCGAATTTCAATCTTGGGGAATTCTGGAATTAGGGCCTCGGTATGTTGGGGATCAACCTCTGTTTCTTCGGCTATGGAGACCAGGTTTGGGTGTCGACAGGGGAGCCATTAATGCTATTCCGCTTTGGGTCCAGTTTCAGGATTTACCAATGGAATATTAGACCATTGATGGTTTGAGTCATTTGGCTAGTGGGTTTACCTAACCCCCTTTGTATGGATGCGCAGACAGCCGCGATGGATCGAATAGGCTATGCCAAGATTTGTATTGAGGTTTCAAAGGATGTTGAGTTGCCTGATAGTTTGTCCATTAAAAGACTTGGTGAGAATAGGGAGCTTCTTTGTGATCGTATTGCAGTGTCCTATCCGTAGAAGCCTAAAGTGATCGGTCGACAGTGGATCGTCACGAGGAGAGTATTTAAATCTAGTTGGCATGACGATTTGGACCAGGACGACATGACTAAGGAGGGGCAGGGTCAGCCTCTGGGGAGCTAAGGTCCGGTTCAGGGTAGTGTGGATTTGCGGTCTGGGGACGGCGGCAGGCTGAACAGTATGGTGACGTGATCAATAGCCGTGAGTCTAGCGTTGGTGCTCATGAGCTAATTCAGCAGTCACTTCTAAGCAATGCAGGTGTTGTGGTTAGGGAGGTTCTGAGGGAGACTAGCTGCCTTTCTCCTCCTCGAGTACAGACTCCATTGCCCATAGGCGAGGGATTGCTCAATGGTGACAGTGGGGCACAATTGGTGGGTGCAACTCAGCAAGTGAGAGAGGCCATAGCCGATCCTAGTCCAAGTGTTGGGATTGAAGTTAGGACGGAGCTAGTGTCGAGGGAGCTCAGTCCACCTTTAGGCGAAATTGTTAAGAAAACTATTGCGAAGAAGAAAGTAAAGAAGAAAAAGCACAAAGGGGTGATGTCTTCGGAGTGCCTTTTTTAACATGACAATTTTAGTCTGGAATACGAGGGGACTGAATGCTCCCCGCAAAAAACTGATGGTTAAGCAGCTAGTTGCGGATACTCAACCTTTTTTTGGTAGGACTACCTGAAACGAAAATAAAAGCTCCTTCGAATCGCAGGGACTTAGGTTTTTTGGGGCCTCATTGGAGCTACATCTACAATCATGCTCACCACTATAATGGGAGGATTTTGTGCTGGTATAATAAGCATAAAGTGGCAGTGCAAGTTCATAAGATGGGAGACCAGTTCATATATATGCAGTGTAAGATTATCGGCAAGGGACTAGTTTTGGTCACTTTAGTTTATTCCTCTAACTTTGCTTTTCAACGGTCTGCCTTATGGAATGAGCTACAGGATTTCCAAATTGGTTTACAAGATTCGTGGCTGGTCGCAGGGGATTTCAACTGCTGCCAAAATCCGACGGAGGTTGAAGGCGATGTGGCTTTTTACGGTGGAGCAGGTAAAGAGCTCCAGAACCTCTTTATGCAAACTGATCTTGTTGATCTTAGAGGTAATGGTAGGTGGTTCACTTGGTTGAATAAACAGAAAGGTAACATGTACATTCAAAAAAAGTTGGATCAGGCTTTGGTCAACCAGCATTGGTTACGTACTTTTTCGTATGACTCGGAGGTGTTTGGTGAACCTGGATTTTCGGATCATTCCCCTATCATTATTCAGCATCCTAGTGATGGCCACAGGACTGGGGCTCCCTTCAGATTCTTTAATGGCTTGCTTCGGGTGGAGGGTTTTATCAAAATGCTAGTGCAAGTATAGCAGACTGAGGTTCAGGGATACAAAGCGTTCCAGTTGATGCAGAAGTTGAGATTGGACAAACAAGCAATGAAGGAGTTTTGTACTAGGCATACTCGGGACATTCATGAGTTAGGTAGTAGGTTGGCTGAAGTTCAGGAAAATTGCTACCTTGACCCCCAGAATGATCAACTTCGAGCTCTTGAAGTTGAGAGCTTATATAAATATCAGGAGGCACTAAAGTTGTCCGATTCTATTGCGCATCAAAAATCCTGACAAACATGGATTAAGGAGGGCGATTGCAACACCAAATTT
>JANVCL010000003.1:9294264-9305263 GCA_026546855.1 Erythroxylum incrassatum | reverse complement strand
TGTTACCCACGAGCTTTAAGCTCACCTCCCTTTCCGTCCCCACCTTCAAGTATTTGAGCAAGAGATGGAGTGAAAGCGAGTCAGGGCATCACTCCCAATTTGCTTATGTGATATTTTGAGTTAGTTTGGGAAAACATAAGGCTTTAGTCGCATTTTAAGGATTTCTAGTTCATGTAACTTTTGTCTTTTGAGATTTTGGATTATTGTTATATTGGGTCTTGGAATGCCATTAGAGCTTGTAAAATTCTATTCTTTTGATGTTAATAAATTATGAATTTTGTATGGATGATGTTGAGTGGAAATATGAGTTTATGTATGGATACGATTAAGTTGAGATTAAGTATAATTGAGGAAGTTATTGATTTGAGATAATTATTTTGATTGTGAATTGTTTTTTTTATATATAAGTGAGATGTGTTATGGAAAAAGGAACATAGAAATGGTATGAGACTTTAAGCTTTATGATTTCTTCGGATTATGCTCACGTTTGTATGACAAGTAATAGTACGCAAACGTTTTATGGTTCAAGAGGTTAGGTTCCGCAAGCAGGATCCAACATTTATGGTATCAGAGAAAGAAGAGATTACAAGGAACCACGCTCAAGTATGATGATGGAATTTGTTTAAGAGTTGGATTCCGGAAACGGGATCCAACAATGAAAGTCATCTCATCATCAATAAAATTTGAGTATTTCTCTGTTATGAGGGTTTTCTCTTGGTTCTTTAGTCAATAACTAAATCTAGTCTCTTAAAGTTAACTTGTAGTGATCAACTTATAACTTTGGTTCCAATCAATAAGTTTGGATGGGGTTGAGTTCTTTTCTTGATTCAAAAAGAATGCTGGAGTCTATAAAAGAAAGACTCTCCAATGTTATCATCAAATGTAATAAACAAGTTATTGTGTCAAATTTTAAGTCTACAAAGTTAAAGATTATTGGGAAACGACGATGAGAAGTGGCCAACATAGTCGATGATTAGGCCAAACTTACCAAAAACACTGTGACAAATTTCACAAATGCTATAGAAATTAGTTTTAATTTTTATGCAACAAAAATAACTTTAAATTGACATAATTGATATGCCTCAATCAATTAACCAAAATTCCATAACTTCAAGCATGTACAAATTATAAGATTAAAGGATTACCTTTTAAAAGATGGTGAAAATTGATTGAAATTCATGATTCTATAATAGTTGCTGCAGCACAAGATCAAACCATAATAGAAAAGTGTAAGGTTCATTGAATCCAATTCACCAACTTCAGTCATACACAACTTCATAGTTTCTAAGTTACAATTAAAATAATACCATAAGAATAAATTAATTAGGTCAACTTCTCTCATTTGCACAATATAATATTACCATAATGCTTTCACAATAATATTTACAGCTAAAATAATTATGGACAACTAATACATCAATAGATGCATATGTTATATATAATTAAGCACTACTAATTTTAAATTATAATAGTAACATCAATATGGATTCAGTAGAATGAATATATCAAATTGTCACTCATTATAAATGAAGGGTCACAAAAATCCTAAAAATGATAAAATATAAAACAAAAATCCCTCTAAAACAAAGAAAATTAAGTTCCTAGCAGTCCCATAGGAGAGATATATTCTTTAAACACACATATAGGTAAACCTTTAGTTAGTGGATTCGATGGCATGCTACTTATAGGCATGTGTTTGATAGTAGTTAGAGACTCTACAACTTTTTCTTTGTCAAAGTAGAACTTAATATCAATAAGCTTTGAGCAAGAAGTGTTCTTAGTGTTCTGAGAGAAAAATACAGATAAGGAATTATCACAATATAATTTTAGTGGCCTTAAAATAGAGCTTATAACTTCCAATGCTAAAATAAAGTTCTACAATCATATTTCAAGACAAATGGCCTCAAAATATGTCATATACTCTACCTCCATAATCAAAGAAGTTATAAGTGATTGTTTAAAACTTTCCTATGAAACATCTCCTTATGTCATTATAAAGATGTACTTATAAGTGAATTTCTTATCATCCACATAGCCTGTATAATTAGAGTCATTAAAATTATTCTTTCAAAAGTGTTGGTATAACAATATGTCAATATAAGAGCTTGGTATCCTGAAGAATCATCAAAATCCTTTTCCTTGTTGAAATTCCACTTTTACTTTGAAGGCTTTAAAGATTTTCAAAGAATTAGACTTCTCATGAATGAGCTCAATAACACTATAATAGGAAAATTTTGAAAGTGATAAAGTACTTATAGCGACCTATCATTGGAGGAGTAGAAGTCCTATAAGTATCATTAGAGATTAAGCTAAGTAGTTCTGTATAAAATTTAGTATTTCTAACATTGACAATCAACTTTCTTTTTATGTAGTCGAAATAAGTGTCAAAGTTTGAAAAATCAAGGTCTTGTAAAACCTCACCCTTCATCAACCTTATATTCTTTGTTTAGAAATATGGCCCATTTCCTTGTTCTATAGAATGGAAGATTTCTCCTAATTTAAGGTATATATGTAACTTCATCTAACTCTAAAAAATGCCTTGTAATAAGTCGTGGCTTTATAGTCCCTAAAAAATTGACTTTGGTTCTTGTATCATCTCCTATATATACATGTTATCCATATTATTTGGCATCTTTCTTATTGTCATCCTATCCAAGGAATTAGTAAAATGGATTGTAGTACCGGTTTCTTATCACCAAGAATTATAAGGTACATTAACAAAATTGGATTATAATCAAATCATCATGAAAAGATTACTTTATTTTTAGTCTAGCCTTAAGCTTTTTTTAATTTACATTCTTGTGCCCAAGCTTCTAATAGTAATTGAATTTTCCTTCCAAACCCTCATTCTTAAAAGCAGTGGATGCCAAGGATTTTGTTAATGGTACTATTTGGTGTAGTTTTCTTTTTTTAACTACTGTAATTTAAGGTTGTAACTATTTTCATGCTTCTTGCCTTTTGTTTCTGAATGTCATCTTCCTCCTTAACAAGAATGGTGGCGAACTCCTTTATAATACATTGCTTTTTTTTAGCATTGTAACTAAGCCTAATGGAGTCAAATTGAGATGGAAGAGACCCCAAAATAAACCACACAATGTAGTCCTCATCATACTCCATACTGATCACCTTTATCTTATGATAACAAGCCACAATCTTATTGATATGCTATCTAACCCCACTAACACCATCATAAGTAGTAGAATGCAAAGTGCTCAAGAGCTCATTCTTCTCAATTTAAAAGAAATTATTGTATTTCTTGTTGATGGATTTAAGTAAAACTTTAGCATTCTCATTCTTTGGTATCCTATCATGTATAGGTTCTTCTATGTAATACCTTATAATCATCAAACAACATTGGTTCAAGTACTCCTAATTGTCATAAATCTTCTTATCACTAGCAGAAGTCTCAGCAATGAGTTTAACAAAGGAGTTCTCTTAAGGCCTTGTCCAATTTCATGATCGTTAAGTTCATCATAAGGGATTTAACTTATTATTTGTGATTAGTCCCATCAAGCTTCAAAATGAAAAAGAATTGAGGATACTCAAAGCTAAAGAAAAAACTATAAAAGCAACATTAATATGCTTGCAAAAAATGATCATGATATTTTCTCTTTCTT
The DNA here is from genome assembly GCA_026546855.1 of Erythroxylum incrassatum. Lineage (NCBI taxonomy): Eukaryota > Viridiplantae > Streptophyta > Magnoliopsida > Malpighiales > Erythroxylaceae > Erythroxylum > Erythroxylum incrassatum. The sequence goes on along the minus strand of JANVCL010000003.1, from coordinate 9,301,646 downwards.
TAACTTCCTTAAAATGATCCATAAAAGTGACCATCGAATGCGAAATACTAGAATCTATTAAGCATCAAAATATATATTCATACATAAGTAATAGAAATATATTAAATATCATAACCAAATACATCAATTTACTATCAATAAGATAGTAAAATTGTGTCAATCCATAATATTCAATATATTCTTTGATTAAGTAATATTCAATATATTCTCTTCACTAATCAAAACATCCTACCTAACAATAAACATTTCTATAGGATAATTTCGTTACCAACATGAATCTTAGCAAAAAAAATTGATCAACATTAGGAGAAAATAAAATCAACCAAAATATTTGAATGCTTAGACTTATGAGAGGTAAATTCATAACTATACTATATTCAATTTTATCCAAAGCATGATTTGAGATCAATATAACTAAATGCTATATTAAACAAAAGATAAATAGTCAAAAAAATATGTAAACTATAGTAAACTTATCATATATATCGACGAAATATTCAACAGAGGAAAATTTATAATAAAATATATTAAGAGAGAACTTTCAAAATAAGTTATTATTTTAAATTATTAGCAAAAAAGTTATTAATATACTGAAATAATATAATTGCAAATAAGTTGAAATTATATAATTGTAAATAATTAAAGATGATAAAATTCTAAATAATTGGAGATGGCATGTTTATAGGAAAAATGGAGATGACATAATTGTAAACATGCAATGCTATGCAATTATAAATATTGTATCTTCAATCTCAAGATGGGTCATATGATCTATGAACAACCTATGACTCAACCCAGCAATATCTCATCGTTAAGGAGGTTGTTTTCGATGATATTATAGGAGTAAAAATTAAGTGACCCATAAAATTAATTTGAACAATAAAACACTCCAAAAAAGAGATCGAATAGTAAAAACATCTCAACGTTGAGGAATTTGAAAAAAAAAACTCTAATCTCAATCATTTTTGTGTGAAGAACCTTGTTGAAAACACGTGCAAATACTTGTATGAATGGCATGCCTCTTGGAAATAACATGTCCATATTTATGAAAATTTCCAAAAATTGAGCATGAAAAAATGAAATTTAAAAAATAAGAGGCATAACATAACTTCATAAACTTATAGATTTGACTCTAATAACAATTATCAAATTTTTAGGCAACAAACAATAAGTTTAAATTGAAAAAAATCAATGTCTTAATCAACCAAACCAAAATTCCATAGTTTTGAAGTATATAAAAATAATAATATTAGAGACTTATCTCCAAAAGATAAGAGAAATTGATCAAAAATTATGGTTCCATAATAGATTTGTGATTCATTAAATCTAATTCACTAAACTCTACGACACACCACTACACAATGCTTAAATTGACAATTGAAAAGAATACCTTAATGATGCACCAATTAGGATAAAATATATTTTGTGAGGACCATAGGTAGGTTTGGACAAGATTAGTGAATAAACTCAATTGCCCATAGTAAGGTTAGTAATATAATATTCATTAAGAAAATAACCTAAATGTCACATGCACATAGTTAAAATATTAATTGTCATAATATTATCTTAATTTACATTAATTAATTAACTATTTTGATTGCATAAGTGAACTAAAAAAGGTAAATATTATTCTATTAAGTTACTTGTGACCTCTCAAGAGGGAGTGAAATCGAAGAGGTGTTATGCATAAAGAAGGTGAGGTGTGTATTGCATTAAACCAAAAAAATAAGAAGGAATATATACACAGAAGCCTCAGTTCTTATCTATGTATAATTAACAATTTTTAAAAAACCAAAATGGATCGATCTATTTGACCGTAATTAATATGAACCGATTAGCTTTCTAATTCAATTTGATTGAATAACCTGCTTATAAAAAATTGGCCATTTATCAATGAATTAATCTGTTTAATAGCCAATTGGTTAGCTTTATAAACCATAGATGATGGTTTAGAAATCAAAATCATTCTTGCCTTTAATCTTTGGTCTTTATCGTCTTCCCTTTTTATTGCTTCCTTTCCTAGGTAAAGCTCTGGTCGTTTTTAAGTTTCATATCTTTTTTATTTTTTAAAGTTAAAGATGCAATCTTTATTAAAATTAATGCTTCTCTTATTAATTAGGCTCTCTCTCAAGGTTGTAGTGGCCATTAAGATGGGTTTCTTCATGATGTAGTGGTCGTCAGGATTGGGGCTCTCTCTTATAGTTGTAGTGGCCATTGGGATGGACTTCTTCACGCTGTAGAGGCCATTAAGATTAGGGCTCTCTCTCTCTTAGAGCTATAGTGTCCATCGAGATGGAATTTTTCATGATGTAATGGTCATCGGGATTAGAGCCCTCTCTCAGAGCTACAATGGCCATTGCAATGCAGTGACTCTCTCTCAGAGCCCACGAACACAAGTCTTTTCCTAGAAACCTAAGAAGCTTTAAGTACTACACTGAGTAGGCTTATTAAGATTAATTTCTTCGCGATGGCCAAAAGTTGTAGAATGTAGTTTATAATTTGGAGAGGCTTGGTTATTGTAAAGGAGTTAGATGTATTGTAGGTTCATATGAGGTATAAGAATTCGATGGATAGAGGATCAAGCAATCCAAGAGTTGGTGAATGGGTTTTAGAGTGAAATGAAAATTTTAATCAACAATCTTTGTATCTCTAGAGTTCTAGTTTGCTCATGAAATCACTAATTGGTTACTCAAAGTTCAAATATGTTAAGAGATAAACATAAGGCAGTTGATAACTTCATCAGTTATCCAATTTAATCTCCAATTTTGGTGTTTATGTTATATATATTCGTGTGGAAGTATCCAATTTGTTGATCTAAGCAAAAACTGAATAACACAAACAATATTCGGGCAAGATTTTACATAAACACTCAACCATTTAAAGTGGAGCAGACCTATCAGAGTTTGGTAATTGATTTGAAGTTAAGCATAGATTAATAAGTAAGTGTGATTTCATTCACCATTCTGTTGATGAGTTATCTTGTATATGTATAGTCATTTTGAGTTTATCTGGAAACAATAGTTAGATTTGATAAATTGACTGTGAAATATTAATAGCTTGTAAAAAGATCTTGCTAATTCGTCCTAATTTTTTTACTTTTTGCTACCAACTAAAGTATTACTTTTCTTAGTTTCAAAGAGATAATGAGATATAGACTTATAGGTTGTAGTAACAAAATTTTAAGAAACATAATTAGCCTCTTTCTTCATCAAGAAATATTATTGTAATGTAGTCTTTTAAAGTTACTTGTTTGTATGGTAACACTAAAGAAAAGAAGGGTGAAGGAATAGGTTATATACTTTTCTTTAATCTTTGACATGCTTTTAATTTAATCAATAATATTTTTGAGTTTTTATGTCCATCTAATTATTTCACTTTATGTTTTTAAATTTTTTCTATAATTTACTTTAACCTTATTTGAACTATAATTTTTTATTATACCATAATTAAATTTAATTTGAGATTACTAGAAGTTATATCGATTCCTTTAATATTTGCAATAAATTATATTTATTTAAATTAATTCAAAGAAAATAATAGTATAATTATTCATACAATAACTTGTGAATTGAGTTATATTTTACTTATCGACATTAATTACTTTTTTACTATAGTATGAGCTATTTAGTATAACCTCTAATTCATTGATTTTACTTTGTCATGATAACAGACTGCTTCTAAATTAATTTACACAATTTTATTAGAGTGAACTAATATAAATAGAACATTTTATTCTTTTTTATAAATATCAAATTTATTCTATATTGAATAAAAAGTAAAAGATATTTTAATATTTTTTGGCTATTTTGGTAGATATTGTAAATTATTTTTTCTACTTTTTATGTTAAAATTAAAATGGAGGATATGAAATTATTAGAAAAATATTCGATGAACTTAGCATTCTCTATCGTAATAAGTCTAATCTAACATGAGATTATTTTTCTTCTTCTCAAACATCTAATGAAAATACCCAATATAATTGCATGTTTTGCGGTAGAATATCTAAAGGGGGAGGATAATATTGCTTCATATAAAAAAACCATTTAATGTATGTGAAAGGATTGGAAATTATTTAAAAGTGACAAAAAAGGGAACTAAAGAGACTCATAATATATCTATTGGATATAATGAAACACAACAAGCCTTAGATAAAGGAAAAAGGAAAATTGTTGTTAACATAGATTCTTATTTCCTCTAGGAACTATTTCTAGTTTTCAATCTTGTTTAAAAAGTATTTTAGTTGATAAGGATGTTGTTTTGTAATATAAACGAGCATGGGCTAGATGGTTTTTATCATTCATGTATTCTTTAAATGCTTTGAATTCATCCTATTTTCAAGAAACAATAGATGCTACAATGACGATAGTCCAAGATTTAAGACACCTTCTTATTAACGAGATTTGTGTGCCTTTGCTTTAAGATTTAGAAAAAGAATGTCAATTGATTATGGATACATAGAAGTTTAGTTAGGAAACAACATGATGCACTATTTTGATAGATGGGTGCATTGATTAATGACAAAGAACCTTGACTAATTTCTTAATTTGTTCAGTTATTAGAATAATTTTTATCAAGTCTGTTGGTGCTTCTTATATGGTAAAAAGTGTTCTTGCTTTATCTGAATTATTTTTTGAAATTTTCGAGTGGATTAGACCATAAAATGTTGTGCATTTTATTACAGATAATGCAACTAATTATGTATCAGCAAGGTGCATGTTACAATCAAAGTATGAGCATATTTATTGGTCTTTATGTGTTGCTCATTGAATATTCTTATTTTAAAAGATATTGGTGGTATGGACTATATTTCTAGCCTTACTTCATGTGCATCTAAGATCATAATTTTTTTTTTGTATAATCATATTACATTTTTATCGTTGTTAAGAAGGCAAGAAGATTGAGTTGAGATCGTGTGCCTTACGGTACTAAGTTTGCAACTACATTTATTGCTTTCAAAAGTATTTATGAACATAAATAACTACTTCAAAAATTAATGACAAGTAAACTAAACTTGGCAATTAGGCTCAAGCCCAAGTTAACCTAGCTAAAATTCAATGGGTCAGGGCCACCTGGCCTAAGATTCGCCAACTACAAGGAAAAGTGCATTATTTTATGAAAAATAATGTCATTTTATTTTTAATTTTAAAAAGTAAAATAGGTCAAGCCAAATCGATTCAGACTTCGAACTCCCTAGAAAAAGAAGTTTGTGATATTATTCTAGATAATAAATTTGTGATGTTGCTTGATCATTATGAAGATTATAGCTCTACTTATAAGGATTATTGACTTAGATAAGAAGCCATCTTTGAGGTATATATATGATGGTATGTATAAAACTTACAAAACCATTATGAGTCTTTTCAAAGGGAAGGATAAATTGTATAAGCCTTATATGAATATTCTTGACCGATGATAGGATAAACATTTTACTCAAAAGATCCACTTAACAACTTATTATTTCAACCCTTATTGCTTATATAGTAGAGACGCATGTACGAATGATATCATGGGCGGTTTCTTTGATATGATTAAATGCAAAGGTATTTCTCTATTGAAAAGCAATCGTAGGCAATAAATGAAATTAAATTATATCGTAAAAGTTTAGGGAGTATCACTAGATCATCTGTAAAGAGATAACTTATGATAAGAACATACAACCTGACAAGTTTTATAGTTTTAGTTCATCCTTTATTTATTAATAATATTTTTATTTCTCATAACTATTAATTTAAAATACAGATGTAGTGGAGATTATTTAGTAAAAGCGTTCCAACATTGAGAAAACTTGTTATTAGGGTACTTAGTCAAATTGCTTCTACATTAGGTTATGAACATAATTGGAGTAATTTTTTTTAATGTATTTATACAAAGAAACGAAATCATTTGAAACATCAACGAATCAGTGACCTTATTTATGTTACTTATAATATGAGAATAAAGAACATGTATTTTGTTGATTTGTTTTATTTTTCATTAATTGTATTTTTATTATTGATTTTATAATTTCTCTATTATGTATTCAAAGTGTTTAATAGTAAAAGAATATTTGATCTAGTTAATATTGATTGTATGGACCATACTAATTTTTGGATCGAAGAAGAACTATCATCTAATCTTGATTATAATGAACTTTAAAAGGCAATTTATGAAGAAAATGTATTTTTCACAACGAATAAATTTATCTATTAATGGCAAATTCATATCATATTTTGATCATATTTAACATAAAAGTATAATGTGTTACAATTTTACAATATTATTCAATACGTTATTAATTTGTAATTTATTTGAATATAGTAGAAAAAGTTGATGTAGATACTTTGGATGAAAGTGTGATTTACAAGTCTTTACATAGCGTTTGAGAATTTGGAACTTTTAACAATAATGAGACACAACTTGCTTTAAAAATACAAATTTGACTTTTATTATTACTTTAAGTTTTATGTTAGATTCAATTTTATTTTGAATTATTTTATTTTATTTATTATTAGTTCATTATACAATAATAGACATTAGTGTATTCTTTTTATTTCATTAAAAGATTTATTTACTTATTCTTATAATTTTTGTTTCTTATTTATTATATACTAATTTTATACTAGTTTAATACCAGTTAAACCTTTGAACCTTAAATCTTTTAATTGTCTGGTTTGATTTCTGGTCCTTTTTTAAAAAACATTAATAATTAATTTAATTGCTTGACAAGTTGAAGTCTTTTGACACTTATAATAATGGTTTTAGTGTCCTTATCTTTTGGAGAGGATGAAGCATCAAAAGGAAAAAGTCTGCTAATAGAATTAGGATAATCCTTTTAATATTTAGTTAAAAATACTCGCAAATAACATGAATTGACATGCATATCTTGTTTAAAAAATATAATGTAATAACTTCTTCATATCATATCTCAATGCTTTTAGAGAAGGTAAGTTACATGTAGATTTCTTAACCACGAAGGGCTATTAAATTATGGTAAAATTCGAAGATTTAAGATATGTCTCCAAGGGGGTGGTGGAGGTTCCAAAAGTTGAAGAGTTTGTTGCGAAATAAGGGCAAGATCTAATATCATACATAGTAGAATAATCATAAAATCTTTTTGTTTTAATTTCTCAAAAGCTAAGATCATTTTAAATTTAATAAGATGATTAACACAAATCATAATAAAGCTTGAATCTTTATTTGTACCTTATTCTAAAGTTTGATGTTTTTCTTGTCGTATCCCTTGAATCACTTTCAAAACTTGCTTATCCTAACCATTGTAGTCATACATGTTGGCCCCCGAATTCGTTTCTTATTGAATAAGCATGAAATTTCAAATTCTATTTTAAGGTTTAGATTTAATTGTGATTTATAGGAGGATTATTGTTTAAATAAATGGAATAAGA
>JANVCL010000003.1:9260525-9277894 GCA_026546855.1 Erythroxylum incrassatum | reverse complement strand
TACAGCTCCTGATGCCATTCCAATAAAGCACGAAGAATTATAAGTTCACCATTTCAATAGGATGCTCTATACATAAACCCAGCAGATGTAGACAATTGATCCAATCTCAAAACAGTTTGGATGTCAGTCTCCTGTTCAGCCAACTTTAGTTTAGTTTATCACAGCAACCAATTTCAGGCATACCCGAAATTCATTTCAGTTCTTCAACCATTGAATTCTTTGTTAGAATCCATAACCCCTAATAACAGAAAATTTAGACATGTAAGACTTGATCACAGTCAATAAGATCACTATTTTCCTGTCTGTTGATCACAATATTCAACGGGGTTGTTTAAATGTTGTGAGGTACAGCTCCTGATGCCATTCCAATAAAGCACGAAGAATTATAAGTTCACCATTTCAATAGGATGCTCTATACATAAATGTCAATTTTAAGTCGTCAAATTTCAAGAACGATAAACATGGCCACCAACATACAAATATTCTTCATTAGCCACAGTCCAAATTCACTATAAGGTAGAACAAAGTTATGGTAGCTACATTAAAGGATTTTATCCAATAGATCAAGATTCTAGATCATCACCACAAATCCAAATGCTATATATATTATCATCATTTTCACGTCAAAACATGGAACACAAGTCCTATACCAGCAAAAAGCTCTGAGGTTAATGAAACCATCCACAGAAAAGAAGAAAACAGCTTGAGATATAAAAAGTTAAAAACTATTCAAAGCATCCATAAATCATAAAAAGATAATGAAAAATGTATGGACATTCTCAAAACATCATTTCCACAATACTACGCAATAATCTTACGAAATACGGACCTGTCAACCCCACGGTGCTCCAATTCAAGATCAATCTTCCGCCAATCTTTGCCTCTTTCTTGCAACAACACCTCCCTAGGCTTAGCATCCCCAAAAGGATTAACCTTTGGCCTCGGTTTTGCCCCCAAGCTCTCCAACCCCTGTTGCATGCCTTGTCCCTCGGACCTTGTGGATTGTGCACTCGAAGGCCTACTCGATTGTGCACTCGTTGGCCTACTTGATTGTGAACTAGTTTTCTTCGCATCCATTTCCATTTCCAACTTCTTCCAATCTAATCCTTTCTCTGCCAAAACCTCTTCTCTAGGCCTCGCTGACCCAAACGGGTTTGGCCTATTTGCTTTTGCCAAATCATTCCCTCCAAAATCTCCTTTCGGAGGATCCAAGGACAATTTGGGTCTCCCGCGTTCTTGTTCACGAATTCCTCCCCTCGTCCACCGATCCTGTTCAGGCCCCGAATCGAGAAAACCCGACCCGAACGTGGGAGATCGAGTAGGGATCGATTTCTTCCCAGCTGCCCAATTATCAACGTCATCGGCCCTCGAACCGCCTCCAAGAGTCCCATAACGGGGTTGCCGGTTCGACTCGAACGATGGAATTGCCCTTTTCGCCACTGCCCAATTATCAACCTCATCGGCTCTCGAAGGTTGATCAAAATCAGAAACCCTAGGAGGCGGGGCCCTCCGCTCATCCTCAAACCCTCCGTACTGCCTCCGACCGCCGCCCCATGACCCGTCCGAACCATCCCTCTCCCGCCCCCCGGGCGATGGACCGCTACGGTTATAATACGAGAAACCGCCCCCGAGCCGTCCGTACTGCATTTCCTCCGGAGACCGCTCCTTGGGGCCAGTAGGAAGGCGGAGCATCTCCTCAGTGGTTAACCCCTTGGACTCAACCTGACGCCCACCGCCTCCGAGGGCTCCGGGGGTGGAGTGGAATTCGTTGAGAGTCATTTTCTTCTTCTTAGTCTTGGCGCTCACCGCCTCCTTCAAGCTGGGAAAACTCTGGGATGACTCCGTCGACGGCCCTCTGGCCTCGGCAGCCTCCCGTTCCTCGGACTCCTCGCGCTCGGCCTCGGCGGCCCATGACCCGATTCCGCCCCACGGTTTGGCCATTATTTTGTGAAATCCGAAAGAGCTCTCAAAGATCTGACAAATAAATTAAATATCAACAAGAAAAGAAAATGAAGAGATCTTTTTTATTTATTTCGATTTTTGAGGTTTGCTTTAAATAGGTGACTTAGAGAGGAGAGAGAGAGAGAGAGGAGCGGGTGGGTGGGTAATTGAGCTTGGGCTCTGATTAGGGAGCCGGAGCTCCGATTACATGCGAAGAAGAAAAGGTGAGAAAAAGAGCGTACAACGGTTGTGCAATTTTCCGGGTTTTTTTTGGGGTCATATTTTCACTTTTATTTTTAAATATTTATGAGCCAGAATTGAAATTTTAAAATTTAAAATTTCACCACGCGCTGGTTGTGACACTGTTTCGTTCTAGTGGGATCAAGTTGTATGTGGTGGTTTGGTGTCACGTTCTAGCCTCGCAGAATTTTAGATCTTGTAAATATGAATAGAGTGCCCACGCATCAAAAGCCCATAGACTTGATATAACCGCAGATGAGCCCACTTTTCGACGGTCAGGATTCTTTCGGGGGGAATCTGCGCTTTTTCGACTTTTCGTTGCGCGTGGTGTCCGTTCATTTTACCTTATTTTTAGGGCTTTCTTAAAATTACTAAACAAGCCTCAACCCCCAGGTTCCATCTGTTGTCGTTTAAATCTAAGATGGCTTTTGCCAATTAAATATTATGTCCCCCCTGGAAACCACATTCCACAACTCTTTTTAGCATCATTTTCCTTGTGTTTTTAGATGTGTCACTAAATTCGTGATTTCAATAAGAAGTTTTTGAAAAATTGTATAAATCCAAATTTGACATTATTAAGGATCAACCATTCTCAACTTTAAAATCAAATCATATGGATTTAGATTGATAATTTAAGACCGTTGACTAAGAAAAAATACTGCAAGTTCCCTTTTTGTTGGCTTTATTTTTAACACACACTAGTAATCAAGTACACGTGACCTGGAATTTGGAATCTCAATACAACTTTCCCACAGTCACAGAGCTTGGCTTATGCTTGAAACTTGAAATTTTCATTACAACAACAGGGACATGTTTGACATCTACCAGTACCAGAAAACAACATCAGCTGCCACTTATGTCCCAACGAGACTTGGTACATAAGAGCATGATGCTTGCTTGATTAGCTTTCTACTAAGTCACAAAAATTGCATCTTTGTCCATGTTTTATATGTAATGTTTCTCTGTTTAACAATGATTTGTGATGGTCGTAGAGGTTTGAAAGAATCTATGCATATGATAGCTAAGGAACTAGAAGGTGGAAGACAATGATAAACTGGATGAATCGATGATTCACTAGGACTAATAAGGTTACACTGCATAGCAAAGACACATCGCATGTGTACAAATTCATGAAATAACAGAACCTTGGACTCTGTAGCGAGGAACGCGCCCCAATAGGCAAATTACATTTGATAAGACTGTTAAACAAAACTCCAGTCTTCTAGGCAGAACCCATTTCCTACATACTGAAACTGAATGTCCTTCTAATAAAAAAAGCTGACATGGCTTGCAAGTTCAACAAAGTTTTTGATTTGGTCCCAAATTGGTTGCCAAGACAACCAAGATTCATAAGTTGCTGCATAGTACTAAGAACACTGTTAATCACATGACTCTGTCAACCATCACGATCCTCTTTCTTGGCCTGCGAAATCCAGGTCAGAGAATCTGAATACTGTCAAATATGTAAAGACAGATGCTTTCCAATATGGGGAAACAAACCTTAAGTATCTCGCCAGGAGAACTAGCTGACATCCAATATTTGCAAGTGGCCGAAAGCCAAGACTTGAATACCCAGCTTTAAAGAATGAAACGAAATATTTCTCACCAGGGAATCATGAAATACTTCCAAGAGTCACATCTGGCTCATGAAAATGAATGCAGTTCGGATGTCAATATGAATGTCTATTTGACAGGGCTTAAATTCGAAATCAAAGCATACGGAATTTCAAAACAGCCACAGTTTGCACTTTGTGAGATTGTTGATATTAAAAATCGTTTAGAAAGCATAAATCTGACAATGGTTGTAGATAGTATTATAGGAGAGCCTCAATTTTGTAAGCTGAAGCAGGGGTGTTCCTAGAAGAAAACTGATATAAGTAAAGTGAATATTAGTTCTGCAATGTGTCACTTGTTAACTGAAAAGCCGATACCATAATCACCAGAATCATTTGCAGTGCACTTTGTTGACATCTTTATCATGAAAATGGAGTTAAATTAGCAACAACAAGAAGTATATAATCCCAGCAAAATATAAAGAACATTTATCACTACATCCACAATGATCGGCCATAAAACTGCCATTAAAAATGGAAAGGAACTTGTACAAATTTATATAACAGCTTCAATTAGTTTGATTCATCTGCCAGTGGGAGCATAGCATTTCAACTTACATCCCATTTTAGTTCATTAACTTTCATATTCAGAACACAATAATAGGAACCCAGATTGCATACAAAGGCAGTGATAAATCTTACACGAGTTAAGCCATCGGTTAACTGAAAAGGACCTAAATGGGGAGAAGGGAAGTAAATACCTTTTACAAACACAGTATCGTATTGCTCGCATAAATAAAAAGGTAAAGCGCTTATGGCCTTTACAAGTTGGCGTCCAACTCATGCCATCTGGATTGCTGTATATGTCGCAGAACACAAAATATCACCCCCATAATCAAAAATGGACTCCAAAACAAGTTCAAACCTTTAATTCATTAACTCCATCTACTAAACATTCACAAACAACAACACATACTCCACTATTTGGATATTATAAATACCTGAACCTGAACCTGGGTGTCGTTCAAACTCCCGTCATCACCTAAACCATCGACGATCAGAGGAATCAACTGCCCCTCGCGCGATCGTCCGATTTTTTCCGCCACCAAACTCTCGGTCCTCTTCTGCATACTAGTCAATATATTATGCCATGTGTTCACTCTTGATTGGACCCTACCGTGCATCCCCACATTAACCGCCTCTAGCTCCTCCACCTGCACCGCCATAACCTCCTCCGCCGTAGCACCGTCGAGGAGCCAAATAAGACACGACAGAAACCCTTTCGTAATCTCTGAGTCACTGTCCGCACTAAACCTCATTCTTCCATTTTCATCCATTTTCACCTCTACCCACACCTGAGTGGTGCACCCGACAACTCGGTTCTCAGGCAAATGAGTCGACTCGTCAAAGGGAGGCAGCCGAGCCGCGTAATCCAAGAGCCGCTTCACGCGGTCTATCGGCTCGGTTAGCGACTTGAATTCCACAACAAGGCGTTGAAGCCTAACGGAGACAGGATCTTGGGTGGCAGAGCAGTAAAAATTGGCTGTGGCCACCGGTGTCTCAATCTTCGCAAAACTAGGAACGGACAAGTTTGACGTTTTAGTATCCGACTTGAAATCAGGGTTTGTATTACAAGTTGAAATCATGAGTTGGGTTCGTTTAAGGTGAGTGAAAGTGCGACTTGGTGGTCTTAAGAGAAGAAAAGGCAGAGTCTTGAGAGCTGCAGAATTCATGTTCGGACACCGAGAAAATGAAGGAAATTTTGAGGAAGAACGGAAATGAATAGACTCAAGAAATGGTTAAGTTAGTTAAGCTTTGAGCAAGTAAAAAGGGCAGAGATCCTTAAACTGCGCGCCGAATCTGTGTCTGATGCTTAGATCTTGTGTTGGGTACATACATAGAGCACAGAAATTTCCAGCCAGTTGAGAAGGCGCCAAAGTCTGGCATTAGTGATTAGTCTCCTTATTGGATATCTGTCCATCAAATTCTAAAGAAATTTCTTTCAGATACTTGTTTTAAAAGACCACGAACTATTTTATTTATTATATATTTTAAATTAATTATAAATAATAAATTCTTAACAAGTTCATGCTTTTCCGGTTATAAAAAGGTTGGAATTGACGCAAGTAACGATTAAGTACGGATTGAAGTTTGGTCAAACTCTCCAACTATACTATACTAACTCCTCTCATTGCGATTCATGTGTCGTCAATAATTTTAGAGTTCCTTTTATTCCTTTTTAATTAAAATTTTAAATATATTTACTTAATTTAAAAATATTTTTAGTTACAATTACTCGGAGGACTGAAATTCCGAGGAAGTTAGCGTACAGAAGCAGACAACCAATTATTGGAGAAGGCCAAAGACTTTGAAGGCGAGAGGAAAAGAGATAGCGGTCGGCAAATTCTATAAATGCCAAAGACAAATTTTGTTTTGCATCTTCCATTCTCGGCTCCTGTTTTCAAATTTATGTCATCAACAAGTGATTATGACGTTATTAGTGTATTGCTTAAAATGCCATATTGAACCTTATGATCCCTTCTTTCAATGGGCTTCATTTCATGGTCTATGATCAAATAAGACTAAAAGATGCATGAGAGGACAATGACTAATCCCTATCCGACTCAAGAGTAGAGAGAAAAGTCTAATTCTTTTACCTGGCGTAGCAGTATTAACTTGCCTTTACCAAACTGCTTGCAAGAATTGTTGTTTGACTGGCAAATCGTCTGCTGGTCGCCTTTCGCACAACCTTATTTTTGCATTATAAATGTTATAAATAATTATTTAAAATATTATAAAATATGTTATTACTAATGATTCAATTTATGTAAAATATTATATAAATTAGTGCAAAGGACAAGGCATAAAGCTAGTAATATTAAATTATGTCAATGCGTTCAGGATTGGGATTTGGTGTTGATTTGACTTCTAGTCGTCATTCACTACCTTTTCTTGTTATACAATGCATCTTCTCTACTTGTAGGGTTCATTAGTGCAGCAAATACTTCGTTATAAAATATTACTATAAGATTTTCTGTTCCTTTCGTAATTTAGATTAGAAGAAGAGTCAATGAACCTTGCCCTTATGATTCATTACTTGATGCATTAACCTGACCTGTTAATTCAAGTTCAAAGGACAGGTGAAGTGAAACCAAATCCTTATCAAATATGCTCTAGGTGGAACTTTGAATGTAGGTAGTATCCCGCAATCTTTAAGAATCTTGTATGACATGTCTATAAACATTATTAAACAAAGAAGTGAGACTTGTTAACAATGTCTAGCATAAAATTGTTTACAGTTTGCAGATTAGGCAGAAGAATGAAGTCCCCGTTAAATGGAGCTTTAGCCAAATTGTGTAAAACATATGCCTTGGGAACATCAACTGAAATATCTTAGTAAGTAGTTATGGTAGACATTGATGCTCTTGTAACTCTCTGCAAACATTTCAAAATCCCAGAAATTTATCAGTTGGGGTAGATACAGTAAAATGTCAGCGAAGTCTGCGTTTTGGACCACTTGATGGAAAGTCGTCAGATCGAGCAGACGTGTTTATCAGTTCCATAATCCTGTGATTCATGTAAATCATACTTGAGCTAGGCAACGGTTAACTTGATGGGATTGTTGGAAAAAGGAGCCCTGGAAGCAATTAATTAATTACAGTAATCACAGGCCTTTTCTGTGTTGAAGTAATGTACAAAAGGAATCTGCGGTTGCTTTCACTTCTGACCTTTCTGTTTAATGTAATGGAGATATGTTATTCTTTGATGGGATGTAATTATATTCAATATCTTTTGCCATCGACTCCATTGTTATTGGCATATCCACCAATACCAACCAACCACGTTCTGGGTAAAAACTATAAACAAAGACTGGAAAGGGGAAGCATACTCTTAGAGGCGTAAGCAAGTACTTGGAAGATTCCTGGGAGATGGTGGAGCAATGGATCTCTTAACAAGTAAAAATATATTGTCTTTGTTGAATGAAAATGAATGTTGGCATCATGCATGACACGAATTCCCAATTTCATACTGTAGTTGACATAAGCGTCTGAGTCATTCCTACCTTCTCTTCTCGGTCAGCAAATATGCAATGCCAGTGATCAACCTTTTTCAGTTCCTCAAATGCTCCAACTAAGAATATACGATGTAATGCTAAAAAGTTCCACATGACAATAAATTTTAGGGGAAAAAGAAAGAGATACTAGTGACGTAGGTATGTTCATCAATGTATTGACGAGTTGCTACCACGAGAAGCAAACATTGCATCATTCTTTTTAGGGTGTCTCTACCTCCAAGCGATTGACCCAAAAGATCACTCTCAGCCAATGAATACCATATCGTTATTAGTACTGGATTTGATTTTAGTAGGGCATGGCATCGGGATCAATACCAATCAATAACTGACCATTTTACATATTTTTTTAAAGTTATAGAATAAACTCTAAATTTTTAAAAATTGAAAATAATTCTTCATTAATTTAAGATAAATATCTTCTCTCTAATTTTTAAATTTCATTTTATAAAAAATATTGCTATAACTTAATACAAATTATAGCAATAATTTTAAACAAAACAAAAGTAAAACTGGCAAAAGGCTTAGGACTCGAATTCGGCCTCGAGCTAGCCTGATTTACAACGTGCTTGGAACCAGGTGAATTGAATTCAATTACTACATTAAATTAATTTTATCTGTTTGGAAAAAAAATAAAGGTGAATTTAATTCATATGTGTAATTGAAATCTACAGCTCCTTATAAATTTAATTCAGTCAACAACCCACGTGAATTCAATCACAAATGAATGCTACTCTTGTTTTCAAACACTGAAATTGGAGTCTTCCAATCATACCCACGCAATACTCTTGAAGACAATAACCCAATCACTGTAATAATACCCATAGCCACTCTTCTCCCATCTAACTACCCACACAACAGCAATAATGCCCATGCAACAACAGCTACTCGTCTTCATGCAGCCACCCCCAACGCAACTACTCCTCTTCATAGCTTGGTCTAGTCTAATGTCATTTGCAATCAATTTTTTCTTTTCAATTTAATAATGAACTTTTTTATGATATTATTTATAATAAAATTGATGTTTATAAGTTGATCTATGTAAGTGTGAATGTTTATTATTTAATAAGATTATTTTTAGTCAAGGTTAAAAATGTCATATGAAATAATTAGATTCATTTTGATTGTGTTCCAAATAGTATAATTGGATTCATTTTGATTGTGTTCCAAAAAGTGTAATTGAATTCAATTATAATATTACTAGGTTTGTTCTAAATAGTGTAAATTGAATTCAATTCAATCTTATTAATACAATTGAATCAAATTCGTTAATGAATTCAATTCAAAGGTTTCTAAACACCCCGTTAAAGTAAACAGGTCAAGTCTGAATTTACTGAACAGAATTTGAACTCTATTTTTTAAAAATTTCTAGCAAGTAATAATAAAATAATTTTGTGTTTACATTTTAATTAAAATAAAAATTGGGCTAGGCTCTCTGGAGCCCGGCTGACCTTGGCTAAGTCCACCGTGATTCATCGCTGCACAAAATTAAGGTTAATTGTACAACATGTCCCCACAACGTTACTACATCTCCTGTACACTACACGTTTAGAGTTAATTATTGCGTATTGTTCCATAATTTTCTCTCCTCTTGCATTATCCGGGATATCCTCGAGTGTCCCAATAAAAATCTTCGTTGAGAATTCCAAATTACTGTTTTTCGTTTGAATAAAGAAGCAGTCGCGAGCCAATGCGGAGAGGAGAGGCGGTAGCACAGAGAAGTAACTGCGAGCCATCAACAAAGAAGCAACAGCGAGCAGGAAGCACTCAGAAGCAGCATGTCCCGTCAAAGAAGCAGATGTGAGTGATGGACGAAGAAGGGCGCAGCGCAGTGATGAAGGTACGACAGCAAAAGAGACGAAGGTAACACTCAAAAATAAAATGAGGTTTGGTCTGTGTTTGAGTGAGGACGACAGGTAGGTGTTTAATTGAATTGAATAGTTAATTAATAAATAGCTGATTTTTTATAATAATATTTATTACTTTAGGGATAAGAAAATAAGCCTAATTAATAAGATGATAGTAGATTGAATTTAAGTTTAATTTATTAATTTTGAGTTGAAGCGCATGTATATGATTTACGATTATTCGTTTTCCTGGATTTCTTTCAACCTAGTACTCTCACTTTTTTTCAGGCCTTGTTGTAGTTGAGGCCAGAGCTTTAGCTGTGATTTTTCCTGTCAATTGCTTATCTTTCTACGTTTTGTCACCATGTAAACACTCTTTTACTAATCACAATTTTCGCTCATACAAAATGATACAAGAGATGATAAAGATAGATGATTACTCATAAAGCCTACTGTTAAATTTTATACTAATCCTTGTTTCTCCAATCTAGTATGCTTTAAGTTATCCTTATTAGTGTTGATCAACAAAGAATTAAAGACGTCTTTTTTAATTTTTTATATAAAAAATATAGTTTAGTATGTCAAACACTTAACCCAAAATACTAGTTGACAAAGTTGTAACAACATAAAACGTATGTATACAGGAGCTTATGGGCTATAAAACATAATCATATTCTAGGACTTGACATATGTTTTGGAGGCTTATGTTGGTCTAACAGTGTATTTACGACAAAACCGCCGCTTGCTGATGCTCTTCTTTATCTTTGTTTGATAAGTGATAACGTGCGGGGAAAACGCGCCAAGTAGGTGACTTGGAGGTTATCAATAACCAATATCTGCACTAATTGTATGATGCCGACTCACCGTTCGTGCTGCTTTCTATCCTTTTTTTCCTGGAGATAAAGGGAATATAGAACTATTTTATAGGGCAGAGGCAGTACTCGTCAGTGCATAAACATCTAAATATCTAAGATTTATGGCGTAATTTGAGTCATTTTTCTTGATTTGATAAAAAACTTCAAATCTTGATAATGGTAAATATGGATATGGAGTGGTATATCAAAAGTCGATATTTATATAGTCGATACGTTCCTCCGACAAAATATAGATTCTGACACGTGGTTACGTCCAAAACATTGGAAATTTTCCCGACAACCCAGAAAATAAATTTGAAGACACGAGAAATATCTATCCAGAACAGGGAAGTAATTATTGGTTCCCACCCAGAGTAAATTATCATAGGGCAAGAGAGTAGCTCTGTCTGATGGACTTTTGTCTGAATGACTTGTTAAAGAGTCAAAGGGAGTAGTTTTGAAGAGTATATATATGAACGAGTATTATCATTACAGTGCTCAGAAAGTATAACCATGAAGATTCAACATTTGAGCTCTCTGTTGTTCTTGTTGTCATCCTTTTGGATTTACAGGTACATCCCTCTCTGCTGTCCTTGATCTGACTTGTTTTCTTGTTTTGGGACGAGAGAGAGGATTCTTCTGTGTTAGATTTATGATTTCTGATTAGAGATGTTTGTTCACTTCACATCTCCGTCTGGGTTTATATGGAATGTCATAACGGTGTTTGATATTTGATTGTCCTCATAAAGAAGCCATTTTGTAGAGGAAGATGCGATTTACATACATATGTCTGATTGATTCCGTGCATGTTGTCGGCAAACGCTTCTGTTCCCACAAGTTCAACTTTGTTTAACTGTTCCGTGAATCAAATGGTTTCAGGGTGGCATCTGAACTGGAGCGTGCTAGCTTCCCACCAAGAGGATGGAATTCTTATGATTCCTATTCTTGGGTCATTTCTGAAGAAGAGTTCCTCCAAAACGCGGAAATTGTTTCCAAGCGTCTACGTAGTTTCGGATATGAGGTATAAGCATCAGCATTAAAGTTTTAAGCACCGTTGAGGTTTGTTGAAAAAGAACGTTCATTGGTTTGTGCTATTTCTCTATGTGCAATTGTATACAGTATGTTGTGGTAGATTTCCTTTGGTATAGGAGAAAGGTGCCTGGTGCGTACACAGATTCTCTTGGATTTGATGTCATTGATGAATGGGGCAGAATGATCCCTGATCCAGGTAGATGGCCATCTTCACGTGGAGGAAAGGGATTCACGGAAGTGGCCAGGAAGGTGCACGATATGGGTTTGAAATTTGGAATCCATGTTATGAGAGGAATAAGCACACAAGCTTACAATGCAAACACCCGTATCTTGGATACTACAACGGTATTTCTCCCTTACCTTATACATGATTAGTTTTCTACTTGTTTCTCCTTTTCTTCTCCTTTCATTACTGTTAAGCTAGAATTCCAAAAATGTCAGCTTACAGAAGTGATCCGTTATCACTGAAGAATTACTACTTTAAGAAGCTTTCTTCTTTTCACTTCTTGTTAGGGCGGCACTTACCACGAGTCCGGACGTGTATGGAGGGCAACAGATATAGGGATCAAGGAAAGGGCCTGTGCATGGATGCCACATGGCTTCATGAGTGTAAACACCAAACTAGGAGCAGGAAGAGCCTTCTTGAGGTCGCTCTATCAACAGTATGCGGATTGGGGTGTTGATTTTGGTAATTGACACTTAAGTTAGGCCTATTTAACTGTATAAATGCTAAAGAATGGAAATTTTCACATTTTTTTTAGGGAATGCTTTCAAGAGTTCTGCCGTACAATATTTTCCATCGACTCTTTTTAGTAGCAGCAAATTTTTCATGAATAGAACAATACTGCACTACTATCCACGTAATTCAAGGAATGCATATTGTTCTAGTGAAAGGATTTTGCAGGAATTTTAAACCTTGCAGATAAGCTGAGCCCATGATCCTATGGGTATTCAATCTTGAATCCTTAAACTTTGGCTTGATTTCTGAAATGATCACAATTACCTTGAGCTAATTCCCCATGTAGATTCACTTGCCAACTGGAGCTTGTCATCAAAGATGATTATAGCAGCCAACTATCGGATTGATGTAGAAGTTTTAGACTCACAAACTTACTGAACTAGAGAGTTATTTAGTAGGAACCGAAGCTTTATTTATTTCTCAATAACCTTTTATTTTATTTGTACTTTTAGTTTTATCTAGGAGCTTGTTTGCAGATGGTTCAGGCATCCTTAGGATGGAAAACTTGAGATAGTGCACGTTTTAGTTTTAGACATGAAATTCAAACTTGTTTCTCTCTGATTGTAAGTTAAGTAAATATTTAGATGATTATTTCACTTTCTTAATGACTTCATTTGGATTTCCTGACTTGTCATTATTTTTGTTTTTTTCTCAACATTTTATCAGTTAAGCATGATTGTGTATTTGGTGATGACTTGGACTTAGATGAGATAACAACCGTGTCAGAGGTATGTGACCTATTCGGAGATTAACAATGTTGCAATCTGATTCTCCTCACAACAGCTGATAAAAGACTGACTCTTGCCAGGTTCTGCAAAAGCTTGATCGACCTATTCTGTATTCTCTGTCTCCTGGAACCAGTGTGACACCAAGTATGGCCAAGGATGTTTGTGGACTGGTCAACATGTACAGAATAACGGGGGATGACTGGGATACCTGGCGAGATGTTGCAGGTCACTTTGATGTTTCTAGGTGAGGTAATATGTTTTCAGTGCAGAGTAAAGGCATAAACATAGGAATTTGATCTTTCTCGTTGTCTCTTTGGCTTCATTCTTATTCTTCTTCTTTCACTTCTTCAGCCTTCTTGATGAATTATGTGTTCTGCTTTAGGGATTTCTCGACTGCCAATATGATTGGTGCCAAGGGCTTAAAGGGGAAGTCATGGCCTGATTTGGACATGCTTCCTTTAGGATGGCTTAGTGATGCAGGTGATATAAATTTCTGTTGCTGTCACTTTCTTTTCACGTGTATTTTTTATTAATTGTTGCAGGTGATGAACTTTTCATTTTAAACCACTAAAAAGAAATGAAGTATGCTTTGGCCGTCTGACCTTGGGCTTACGATCTAGTGCTGCATTCATAACTGCAAAGTATATATGTGTTATAGGTTCTAATGAAGGTCCACACAGATCTTCCAACCTTACTCCAGAGGAGAAACAAACTCAAGTATGTATATAACTCTATGCTTGGATTTAGTTTTGCTAGCGCATAGCAACTATTTAATCAATGCTATGGATCTCCGTTTGCAGATGACTTTGTGGGCAATGGCGAGGTCTCCACTTATTTTTGGAGGAGATGCCAGAAAACTTGATGATGCCACCTATAATTTGATTACTAACCCCACGCTGCTGGAAATAAATTATTTTAGCTCAAAAAACAAGGAGGCAAGTTAAGCTTTGTTGATATATATGATGCCCTCTGGAATATAATTAGTAATGTATTATTGGCGAATTGCAGTTTCCTTATGTTAATGGCAGACTGACTTCAAGTCACATTACCCCTCAAGCAAAAATATCTAAAAGACATCCAATTGATGCATATGTTTTGGGTCGTAGAAGCTGCAAAGATCCCAAAGTAAATGGTTGGTTGGTTGAGGCTCTTGACCAAGATGTTGAGCAGGTCTGCTGGCAAAAGAACTTGAAGGGCCCTGAACCTGTATGCCTATACAAGAGAAATAATCTCTTTGCTCTGTAATCACACTGAACCTTTCCTTAATTAAACTATTCTAAGTGAGATATCACTAATGCTTCCATATATATGATTCTTTGGATGGCAATTTAGTGATGAGCAGGTTATCTATAAGCAAGAAAAGCTCAATTTATTTGCGAGTGATGGGTTGGAATTCTGCTTGGATGCTTCTTCCAGAACTAAGAAAACTGCTAGAGGATTGAAGGGCAGTTCATTCTCACCTTGCCGTTGGGATGCCAACCAGGTAATTCTAAAAACGATCTTTTAAACTATTGCTGGAGAAGGAAGCGCGGAAAATGTTATTCTCGTGCAAATCATTTAGAAACAATAGAAACATTAAACGCAAATCAAAGAAATACAGTTAGTTATTTGTGACTGATAGTTGCCATGGGAATGCATTGCTTCATAGAATCCCGATCCGTCTATCACTATTTCAATATTGTGTACCGTGACCTTTTTTTGGTGAATCTGATGTGTCTTCCTCGTACAAGTTGGATTTGAGTGAAAGATAATTAAACAATGAATTCATACCCTTGACAGATGTGGAAGTTGACCAATGATGGAGCCCTCATCAGCAACTATTCTGGTCTCTGTGCTGTTGTAAATTCAGTTAAAGGTAATGTGTTTAAAGCCAAAATCTGCACACATTTGGGCCCATGATTCATATCATCTCAAAGTGTTAAAAATTGCAGCTAATGATGGCGTTGGCGGCATCCGTTCATGGATTGCTACAGGAAGAAGAGGTTTGATTTCTTCAAAACTTGATGAAGTTGGCTTCATGCATAGATTATTTTGCCTCCCTTTACTGTCATTTAAATTAGCGTGATAAACCATTCTTAGAAAAATGAGTGATGACTCGTGACTTTGTTTTTTCATCCTTTTAGAGGGAATCCAGGAAAATGCATGCTCATAATTTGAAAGATACCCTCCCCCTTTCTCTACCTCTTGCTCAAACATACAGATCAAGGTCAAACAACAGTAACTTGCATTCTTGTTCTGACTATTAACAATGAATTTATTAATTTACTCAGGAGAGGTATATTTGGCCTTTTTCAACCTGAACCAAGAAATGACATTGATATCTGCAAGAGTGTCGGATGTAGTCAAGGATCTTGGAGGGGGAAACTTGAATGGAGCTTCATGCAAAGGGAAAGAAATCTGGAGTGGGAGAGACGTAGGAACAGAAGGTGATTCAATATCAATGGAGGTAAAGAGCCATGGATGTGCACTCTTTGTTCTTGACTGTGCTTAGTCTTGCTCAGCCTGAGTTGTGGCAATAAACAAAGATACGTTGTATATTCATAGACGGTCTTTGTAATCATCATTAGAACCTTGATGTTTTGAATTTAAGAATCCAGCACCGAATGCCTGGTGGCCAAAACGTACTTCAGTTCCTCTTAATATGGGATAGATATGGTCGGTAATGCTTGCCTACTTAATTCTTGCATGGAATTAGTAAAGAGTGCACTTGAATAGAAGGTTACGACTTACGACGATCATAAAATTTTGTCACCTGCATCACTAAGCCATCTTAAAGGGAAGCATATCTAACACTTGAATAGAAGGTTACGACGATCATAAAATTTTGTCACCTGCATCACTAAGCCATCTTAAAGGGAAGCATATCTAAGTCAGGCCACGACTTCCCCAGTAAGCCATTAGCACCGTCAATATTTAGCAGACACACGTCTGTGAAGCAGAAGAACAAATAATTTATGTAGGGTGAAGAAGAAAGTCACTAAGAAATTTATGGTTATACTCAAATAAGTTATAATTTGAGTATAACTTATTTATGGTTATGAAATGTTTTGCCTTAACTATAAATCAAGGATAAACAAGTTTGATTTGATTTGAAAGTCAATTCCCAAAAAAAGTTTGATTTTAAAGTGGCCTTGCTTCAAAAAAACTGCAGTGGAATGGGACACTTTGGGTGGACTCTTTTTCACAGAGGAGCACAGAGTAACCATGTATTCAGACAAGAAATTGATTTTGACCCAAAAATAAGTGCAAAAATTTACGATTAACGAAGGATGCCTTGCTTGCATATTCATGAAAAGTGACTAAAGAGAACAAGGAATCTACTCCCAGCTTAGGCAGTAATTGGACAATGCCGAACCAGTAAAGACAGAAGATACGAAAGCATTTATTGAACCAGACTAGTGGGAACTTATCATCCTTAGCTGTTTTGAAAGGACCATATAGATCCAGTAGCAATAGCCACAAAAATTGCAAAAAGGGTTACATGTTCAACTAGTAATCTACAAGACATTGACTTACAAATATCATCAGCCCCATATTGTATTTAACATAAACCACTTACGTTGGTCTACTTTTGGAGATAAAACTGCAGCTCATCACAGTACAGAGAATATAGCAAATGATGACATTTCAAGTCCTGTAATCATGTGACAATGATCTCCAGCCAGCAAGCCGTTCAGTACCTTTTAATGTGCACTGTGATCCTTTTCATCCCTGTGTTAAAGCTGCGCTATTCAATTCTTCATCATTTTCATGTCAAATGTTCTAGATGTGATGACTCTCAGTCTTCCTGGAAATGCTGCTCAAAATGTCAAGCTTTACACATGCAAGGAGTCAAGGGGTTTTCCCAGAGGTCATAGTTAGGGAAGGTGGCTTCCGGCAGTCCAGTTCGGGTCTGGTGGGTGACAATCACATCCTCAACAAAGGGAACCCAGCTCATGTATGGATCTCCCAGAGATTTAGACATCAGTCCCTTGTCTGGTTTGATGGATTTCTGTCGGTGACCCATGTACCTTCGAGCACCAATAATTAATTTAGCAAAGTTGCCTCCATGAGTCATTACAAAAACATCAGACTTCAAGCAAACCAAGAAGTCGAGGGCTGCTAAACTCGTCACGTGCTTCCTGAAACTACTCAACTCCTCATTGCTCGCTAACTCTTCTTTAGTCACCTGGTAACAAATCTTGTGATGAAAATGGGAAGGATAGGAAAGATAATATCGGAAACTATACAAAACTGGAAGGTCTCTGCTTGTCTGCTCAATTTATATTTACGTATACATACAAAAAAGAGGAAGCAGAACTGGAAAGCATTCAATTACCAATCGGATTCTAATAGAACCTGCACAAATACTTAACCCACAGCC
>JANVCL010000003.1:9248849-9260425 GCA_026546855.1 Erythroxylum incrassatum | reverse complement strand
CTTGTCTCGAGTAAAACAACGAAGATAGGCCTCTATGGTCTGGTTAGTGACTTCAGTCTGACCATCGGACTGAGGATGGTAGGCGGAGCTCCTATTCAGTCGAGTGCTCGCTAGCTTAAATAACTCCTCCCACACTTTGCTCAAGAAGACCTTATCGCTATCGGACACTAGGGACCTCGGAATTCCAT
Organism: Erythroxylum incrassatum; assembly: GCA_026546855.1. Classification (NCBI taxonomy): domain Eukaryota; kingdom Viridiplantae; phylum Streptophyta; class Magnoliopsida; order Malpighiales; family Erythroxylaceae; genus Erythroxylum; species Erythroxylum incrassatum. The sequence goes on along the minus strand of JANVCL010000003.1, from coordinate 9,260,237 downwards.
GGAGTCGAACAATCTCCTTGGTGAAAAACATTGCTACAGTCCCTGCTGTAAATGGGTGTTTCAAAAGTAACAGATGAGCAAACTTGCTCAATCTGTCCACCACCACTAAGATTGTGTCATAACCTCCCGATCTTGGTAATCCTCCTAAAAATCAAGAGATAGATCATCCCAAATCTGATTAGGGATTGGCAATGGCTGCAACAATCCCGCAGGAGTTAAGGCGGCATACTTCTGTTGTTGGCAAGTAACACACTCAGCTACATAGGTAGCTACTTGTTTCTTCATTCCTTCCTAATAGAGCTCCCGAGCCAACTTCTTACAGGTTTTTAAAGTGCCCTCGTGCCCAGCAAGGTACGACTCATGTGCTTCCCGTAAAAGATGGGGAATATACTTTCAAGTCTTACCAAGCACCAACCTTCCATGTACCAAAGCAAAAGGCAGCTTACTGGAGGCCTCCTTGGAGATTTCAGCTTTCAAAGCTTTCAGCTGATCATCTTCTTCTACCTCTTGCAAGATTTCGGTTATATATACGCCTTGGGACACTCCCAAGACTTGGCAGCCCACAATCTCCCCTTTCCTCGATAAAGCATCTGCTACTTTGTTGCTCCTTCCCGGTTTGTATTCCACCTTGAAGTCATAACCCAACAGTTTAGTAACCCACTTTTGTTGATCCACCGCAATCATCCTCTGCTCAAGCAAATATTTGAGGCTTTGCTGGTCTGTTCTAATGATGAATTGTTGCCCCAAAAGATAGGGTCGCCATTTCTTCACCGAAAGAACAATGGCCATGAGCTCCCTCTCATAAACTGATTTCCCACGGGCTCTAGGTGACAAAGCTTGGCTGAAGTAAGCTATTGGTCTCCCATTTTGCATCAGCACTGCTCCTAGCCCAATTCCCGATACATCAGTCTCTAGAATGAAGGGTTGCTGGAAATTGGGTAAGGCCAAAACGGGGAGGGTACACATGGCAGTTTTCAGCTGTTGGAATGCCATTTCTGCCTCCTCTGACCATTGGAACCCTTCTTTTTTATGCAACCGTGTCAATGGGCCTGCAATTTTTCCATAATCCTTCACGAACCTCTTGTAGTAACCGGTCAGCCCTAAATATCCTCTTAATTCCTTGAAATTCTTGGGTCTTGGCAACTCCTTCATAGCTTGGAGTTTGTTTAGATTGGCTGAAACCCCCGTGCCCGATATCACATGCCCCAAATACTCCAACTCCAATTTGGCAAAGACACACTTCTTCACATTAGCATATAATTGATTCTCTCGCAATATCTCCAACACCACCTTCAAATGGCCCACATGTTCTTCCATGGTCTTACTATAGATTAGTATGTCATCGAAGAAAACTAGCACGAACTTCCTCAGAATCTTACCAAATACCCTATTCATTCCTGGTCCTCTCATACTAGGAAAAGTTCATCCCAACACTCTTAATGCTCACAAAGCTCGCATCGGATATGAACTGAACTGTCTCACAAAATTTTGACCCACTTTAATTATTTATGATGATCTTTTTAAAGAAACATAGGCTAATCAACAAATGTCTCTTCTATTATAAAGACCACCAGGTTGAGGCTTATCCAACCCAGGCGACTATTTACCGAAAACATAGGTCTCCACAAAGTTGTAAGGTCATGCATGGGGACTGATGCCTACCTCGTTTCGGAACGTTAAGGAAGTTGATACACCATGTACGGATGGTATGAATTGCATAAATTAGAATTTTTGAATGAGTAAATAGTGCTATTACTCACTACATTAAAAAAAATTCACAAATAAAACGATCCAAATTTATTTGAAAATCAAAATTACTATCTGCTCCAATAATGAATCATTGGTTTAACTGAATAACTATGAATAACTAAATGAATCAATGACAAGTTCTGTCTTTATGCAATCAACTACTCAAAATCATGGTGCGATACATATGATAAGGTTAAATTTCAATGATTGAATTAGGGTTGTTTAGTTTTGAGAAATTATGCAAAATTGAGGTTCAAGAAAGATAAGAGAATAGATGAGAAAGATAAGAGATAGAGAGAGAAAGTAACAGATTGTTAGTGAATTGTCCAAAAAGTAGTTACACCCTCATACCAACAGATATTATAACTATTAAGCCTCTATGTGTTTCATTCTATAACTTATTTTCCTTGATTACACGACAACGTACTATGTACTAGAATGTCACAAGAAACACCATTATAAATTTACTCGATGTGGTTTAAAGATGAAATTCATTAAGCTTTGGAAAGCAGTAGAAGCATTGCTTAAGCCAAAAGGTATATTCAAAAACTCATAATGCCCTTCATCATTCTTGAAGGCATTCTTCTGAAGATTCTGATCGAACATGCAGATTTGATGATAACCAGCCCTTAAATCCAACTTGGAAAAAGAATCTTACACCACCCAATTTATCCATTAGCTCTTCTATCAAAGGAATTGGAAATTTGTCTTTCACAATACCTGTATTCAAGGCCTTATAATCCACCCACAATCTCTATGAGTTGTCTTTCTTTTTCACCAAAACAAGTGGTAAGAGAGAGCTGACACTGTCTTGGATGATTCCTGCTTCAACATATCATTGATAAACTCTTTTATAGTTCTCTTTTGGTCCCTGAAATACCTATAGGGCCTTACATTAAATGCTTCAGCACCTTCCTTTAAACCAATCCTAAGATCATGCTGTCTTCTTGGTGGTAAATCCACTAGTTCAACAAAAACATCTTCATATTTTGCTAACAGATTATTAACAAGGTCCTGATTACTCATACTTTTTCTTTACTTACGTCCAACTCCTAACATTGATAACCACATTGAAGTGACTGTATCCATTGGATATCATACAAGTGCTTCAATAACAAAAAGTTGTAGACAATATTCACGTCCCTCAAGCTCTTCACTGTTTGCTTTTCCAACGGCAACTTTAACTCCACTCTCTAGATCACCATGCAACTCAACTATTTCTCCTTTCCACGCAAAGATCATAGTGCCATTCTTATAGTTAAAAACTACATCATCTAATCCAGTTAAACTTTGAACTCCCAACACCATATCACTTCTCCCGATCTATATCACTAAAGCATCATAATTTAATGAATGATTATTAATCACCCCACACATTCTTATATTTCTTATATTCAATGATTATTAATCACCCAACTCACATTCTTATATTTGTTATTGCACCATAACTTCATTCCTCCTCCAACAATAATCATAATCGACTCAATTTCCTCTAATAACCCCTCCTTCTTAACAGGCCTTGATTACGAAATTATGGGTTCTACCCCCATCAATCAAAACATGGATCGATTTGTCCAAATTGAGCAGCTGTGGTACCTGGCATAACTTCATTGGAATAGTCAGTGGTTGCTCCCCCATTTCTTCTTCTCTTTCAATCCTCTCATCCACTTCATCACCCTCATGCACCACACACATATATAGTTGCTTCTTATATTTGTGTACTAGTGTAAACTTCTTCCTCACGCCAAAAGTACAAAACTTTAGCTCTTCATTCATCAATTTTTCTACTGCTTGCTATTCTAGACACCTTCGTCTCACTGTCCATCGATGGAGGCTTAGGTAAAAGTTCCTGCTACAATCTTGGAGTTGGTGACTCCCTATGCTCCTCGTTGCTGGCTCTTCCAATTGGTTTTATAAGCTACAAAGTGATGCTGTTTTTGCTTCTTGGCTGCTTCATATGCTTGTTGCAAGTTTCTTGGGTTAAATAACTTGACTGGACACTCGATTGCAGGCTTCAATCCCTTCTAAACAAGCTCACCAAGTAGGGCTCTGGCATCACCAATTTATGTCGCAAAAAATCAAACTTCCCACAACAATCCTTCTTGTTTATGGTTTGCATTAACTCCTTCAATTCTCCTACTGGATCATCAAACAAAGATTCCCCAAAATACTACTCTAAAGCTATTAAGCACTGTTCCCAATTTGGTAGTTCCGCCATCAATCTATTCTTTAGATACAATCGATGTCAAGATAACTCCCCTCCAGTGAGATGCATTTTTGCAATACCTTCACTTCACCTTGAGTTCTATCCAACATGAAGAATTGCTCGCATTTGAAGATCCAATTACAAAGACCTTAACCGTCGATAGCAGGATGTTTGACCTTAATGAACTTGGTCGGTATGGTGGATCCATTATGTCCCTAAAATTCATTCGGATTCAACTTCAATACCTTTCTATCATCCTCCATCATTTGTCGAGTTTGAGTGCCATTCTAATGTAATTGCAAAACAATTTCCTTTAATCCCTCAATTATTTCCTCATCCTTAGCCTCCAGTTCCTACATCTGATTCTTCAAGATTTCATCCAAGTGTCTCACATCATAAGATCTAGTTCCGTGGAACATCTCCTTCAAATTCACTAAATTCTTGTCAAGAATTGATAGCTCTGATACTAAATTGATACAGTTAAATTTCAATGATCTTAGGGTTCTTTAGTTTTAGGAAGTTAGGAGAAATTGAGGTTCAAGGAAGATCAAAGAAGAGAAGAGAAGAGATAGAGTGAGAAAGCAACAAACTGTAAGTTAATTGTCCAAAAAGTATTTACACCCTAATAACACTGACTATTATAACTGTTAGTCCTCTGTTATTGCTATTTACATGTGTTTCATTTTACAACTTATTTTCCTCATTTGCACAACAACATATCTCTCATCTTAGCTTCTCTCTTGGTCCAACGTTGTCGCAATAATACTTCAGCCACTTCGATGTAATCTCATCACAACTCATCTTTGGGTTGTATCACCATAAAGGTGGAACTGACGTCAATCCTAATTTGTCTTATTTAATGTCCATAGGAGATTAATACATTGCAGTTTTTCTCTATGCATGTGAGGAAAGAGAAAAATGAAACTGGTATGAGTAAATGAAGGGAAATAAATTATTTGAACAACAAAATAAAATGTAAAAGTTGATACCAAATTTGGGAACATGTTCCTCAATGGAGCCATCCGATTTTGTCCACCATAAACTTGGCCTGAAGCTACATATATCTGAGTCCCCTTAGGATAGCCCATGGCTCGAAGAATCACAGCAACCTCCCCAGGTTCAAGAGGGCATCGGCCTTCTTTTCGTTTTTCCAAAGCCAATTGATGGAGATGGGAACCATTCTGGACATAAGATCAATTGCAACTATATCAAGCATTTGATTTCCCTTGTTGCTAACAAAAGCATAAAGTTAACACATATTTGACCTTATAACGTCGAGGCCATTCCTTTTTCCTGTATTCTGACATCTTAGCTTTCTCCTCTCTTGTTCCCACAAAATCACAAAAGGATAGGCCTACCATCCCCTTCTCAAATCTAAGATGGAGAGCCCTGAATAACAAATGAGCATTAGCATCTTTTGAGTTAGAGCTAAAGAATAGTCATTTTGGTCAAGTAATTACACATACATATAAGGATTTGGACTGCCAGTGCGGTTTCGCATCCTTGATACCAATAAATCAGCCATCTTTTCTATCTTAGGAAGAAATTTAAGAGCATGATAATTCACCCTGCATCTTAGCCTATTGATTTCTGGTGCAACATTATCATACCTAGACCAAGGCATAAATGTGAATAAATGATAAGTTGGAACATCTCAGTTGTTCGCGCCAATTTTCTTCATTGAAAGAAAAGACTGACAATGTCAACACACAAACAACTTACCCAAGTCGATCAACAAAAGGTTTAAGAGCCATTATCTTCTTCTCTTTGATTCGAGGCAGTACATTGTCAATATAGAATTGAGCAGGTGCATACTTTGGAATGTTTTTCACTGTCCGTCTAAAACATAAATACAAACTTAGTCATTAACAAAGACCCATTCCACCAAATGACAATTAAGAAATATGCCCAAAGTGGTTGGTTGTACTACATAGCTTTAGCGAAAGATATCATCTGCTCCCCCTAAAAGAAGAAGAAAAGAAATGAAGAAACGCAAAATCTAAAGCCAAACCTTATGCTAGAAAACAACTCTGATTTGTCTGTAAACCACTCTGGTATGTCACGAACAATATGAACATCATCCTTCAAATAGTCCATGAAATGATCAACATCAAAAATGTCTTCAAATTTCCTGCAAGAACACATTGACATGAAACCAATGATTGCACTTTTAAAAAACAGTCAATTGAAAGACAACCAATTCGACATTATTTGATCAGTATGCCATAAAATCATTAAGCATATTTGATCAACACATAATATAATCTCACTATCAACTTCATTTCATTATGAAGATGTATTAACATGAATTTTTAATGTTGATGGCCGACCTTCACTGTGAAACAATTGTAAGATGCAAGCAGTAATACATTATTGTGCACAATAACAAAAAAATCAGATCATCTTACGTTTGGTCTTTCCAAATCTGATCTTGTTTCAACACAGGTAATATAAGGGTGGCATTCATTATCTTTGCCACAGCAACAGCATTACAGATCTGTAAACAAACATTATATTGCAACATAGAATTTATTTACCATAAGTTTGTGGAATATAATCGAACATACTATTTTAAAAAAATTAATTGAACACACTATTTGATATAAGGGAACTCATACAGCAATTCTTTGTTGATTCAAACCACCCTCAGCGTGGATAAAAATATAACCAGTTGTTTCATTCTCATGAGGAAGATCTGCAAGAATCGAGGAGGTATTATCAAACTAAAGTTAATCAAAAAGAAAAACAAACATGGAAACTAGAACCCGAACACAGAAGTGTAGTAGGAAAGAAAGTCTTCTGGTCAAATAAGAGACTTTTTCTTTAATGTAGGAGCAGCCAATGAGGTCAGGGATGGTTTATGACAAGACTCGTTTTAAATGGTCAATTTCTTTTTCAGGCCCTTAGAAATGCAGGGAAGTTAAACATAGGAAGAGTCAACAGTCAGCTGCAAAAGCATTAGCAGTTGCTAATAGTTTCCAACAGCTTTCCATTCGCGAAAACATACTCTAGCTCAAATTTACAGTAAGTAGACCTGAAATTCCAGTATCACGGCGCTCAGAACAAGGCTTCCAAGAGGTTGTTGCAGAGTATGGATTCTCCCAAAGTGAAGGTGGTTCATCAACCTAAAAATTTCTCCAAAAGAAAAGTCACGTTTCATACGAACCTAACAATGATGCCGTGGCATATATATATAACTACTTTCTCAAGAACTTACATGTGGACAACGAAGCACAATTCCATCTTTTCTACATAAGTATGGAGTATTCTGGAAAAAAGAAAAGAGGAAATTTTAACAAAGAAAAACATGATTCAAATACAATAAGCCACCCATTAACATTACAACCTTAGCAAATACTGAATTGTCCCATAAAAGTAGCCAGTTTTACAAAAAAGGTAATCTTTCTGCAAAATTGCGAATGAATATTAACTCCTCTATCAAAATCAAACTCACCAACCGATTGTAAATGGAGTAAACGGAGGTCAATCCAGCCAAAACGAGAATAGCGAGCACAATAAGTGAAGGGGTTCTGAGATTGTGAAGAGAAAATCTCGGATCGTCGCCGAAGTAGGAGCAGACGAGACTGGACCAGAAGGGTCGGTCGCGATCTCTGGAGAAATGGTGTCGGTGGTCATCGTCGTCGTGGACTGAATCTTGAATGAGTGGCGACACGTCTCCGTCGCGCTTCATCGGGGAGGAGGAGGCCCGGCCGCCGAGTGAGCTCGAGTGCCGGAGCTCCGCCATTGCCCGTTTAGGACTGAACGCCAGTTCCGAATACGACGTGTCGTTTTATCTATTTTTGTCCTTTCTTACGTTCTTCCGTTTTCGTACGAAACATCATTTAAGTAACAGTTCACAGTCGACCACTCTTATTTTGTGCTCGAGTCAAAGGACGTAGAATGCCAATTCCGATATTATTCCTATCTCGCAAGGGCAATGTCGTCATTATATCAACCTAAGCAATTTCGATAGTACTTAAATATATTAATGGCACTACCGTCAAGAATGTTTTGCTTTTATTAGGGGGAAGATATCGACCATGAAAGGTTAGAGTTTCTTAGCTAGAGCATTGGCCTAAGAAGATGAATGCGATAGCGAGGCGAGTTACCTATTTCTTGAGGACTGACTCGGTGAGTGCTCCATGGCAGAGTCAACAATGGCGGGGGATCCGAGTTAGGGTTCTTAACGGCAACTTAGAACAAGCGTTGACGTTTATGCAGAGGAAGATGCAATCGAGCGGGATTGAGCGAATGATAAAGCGAGAGCGGACTCACCACATCAAGAACTCGGAGAAGCGGGTCTTGGCAAAGAAGCTTCTACAGCATAAGATTCAGTCTCAGGAGCTCGCTCGTAAGCTTAAGACCATCCTTATCAAGAAAGTCAGGTACTTTCGAGAAAAATCCTCCTTTTTTTTTTACCTCGAAAGTTTGTATCTTTTTTCGAGTTTTAGGATTTCACTGTTGTGACATGGACCAATAGGTGTTATATACCCTTGTAAAGTGGGAAAGCAAGGTTTATAGAGAAATGAAATTGGGGATGGACACTGCAAGATTCAATTGTAGAATTTGAATCATGATATTATTTGTGTGAGGTTGGATGTAACTTTCACAGAGTTCCATGGAGTTCTCTTGATACTTTTAACATATGATGTGGGCATGTGATAATATCATGTATTTGTTGTGCTGCGTGGAGGTGGTATTCAATTGGTGGTAGCTATTCTTAGTGGGCGAGTTGATGGGATCCGGAGTACTGTTGTTTCATTTTATGACGGATAAACTCCAGTATTAACTCTAATGTTATTGCATTTATTGCCCTTTTGTTGAGCAAAATGTGGTAGTATCAGACGTCTTAATTGATTGATGTTGCAGGGGTTTGTGATGGCAGCATTGCAGTTCATTTGTCGGCACAAATTCGTTTCCTGAAGCTGCTAAATTTGAAGATGTTCTTTACATTCTCTGGAATTGGTTTCACACATTAGCTGAGGCTGCCTATAGAATCAATCAGATGGATTTTAGTTAGCTCTGCTTAACTCTTAATTTTGTTTTCATAAAATCTTGCAATTTTAGAGCATTATTTGTCTCATTCTTCAGGCTTGGAATTGCTAGTTTGATGATGGCTTTTTGAACAGGGCCAGGAGATTGATCAGTCATAAACTTCATATTTTTCTACTTTTGGAATAATGTTGTTGTTTTGACTTGGGGTTCTTGCGATTATATCAAACTCAAAAAGAGCACAGATGAAGACAAGAATGGCTCTCTCGACATCTTCTGATTATAATCGGAAACCTTTCATGGGAAGATAATTCTTCATATAGTGCGCAATTCCGTGAAACAATATCTTACTATACTGGTCACCATGTTGTGCTTGTAATTAACGTTAACTTATGAGAACTTGGAATAATTAGCTTAAATTCATCTAAGCATTTTAAGTGCATTAAAGCAGAGGAAGATCCTCGAAAGCGATCCTGAAGCCAACGCAAACAATGCTTAAGTCGCCTTTTTGAGGCCCTAAGCGAAAAACTAAGGAGAGATTTTCAGAAAAGGGGATATCTTTCTTTAGTCGAGTATCAATTTATTCCCGAAAATATTTGATTAAAAGCCTGAGCATTGGCAAAGCACAACTTGGCCCAACTCCTTCACGACATGTAATAAATTCTGTATTTTTTGGTCCTTTTTCGCTTCGTCTATTGGTGACACAGGACTTTGATACCACCCGGAGGGTTTAAGCCTAAACGCTTCCTCTCCACTCTCTCTTGCGTCAGCGTAGACGAAGATGGAGACAGTGAGGCTTCGTTTGGTGTTTGACCACATTCTACGCAGAACACGGAAGACAGAGGGACTAAAACGTTGTTGGCTACTCCTTAAACCCCAGCTCAAGACCATCTCCGATCTCTCCTCGTATCTTGTCCAGATTTTTGACCTCGAACATGCATGCTCTTCCTGTCTCGTCCTTTCCGTAACTCTCCTTGTTACCTTTTTCCTTGTGATTTTCAGATTTGATGTCTGTTCTTCCAATATTTACAAGTATAACAAATAGGCGTATTGAAGTGTCTGTTTTTCTCTTTTAGGAGTCACAATTGTGTCTTTTAATGTTCAAAGTTCATGTCTTTGCAGATGGAAGGGTTTGTTTTGCCACCTTTTGAGTCCACTTCTATTTTGAAGGATAAAGATATTATCCGGTCAGTTCAGAGTTATAAGTTGTCTTACACTTGTTTTAACCATTTTTCATGTTCTATGGTAGTTTGTAATTAGCAATGTATCGAATCCATGTGTTCTTTTTCATTCTTTATATTAGTTGTGTCAAAATTGTCCGATAGTTCAGATAACATTTTGTGGGATGCGCCTTATGTTGTTGACTATGAAGCAGGGTGAAGAAGAAAAGCGGCAAATGCTCTGAACTCGTGGAGATAGATGGTGTCCATTCACTGGAGGCGGTTGAAATAGTGGATAAGCAACCTGTACCCACAGGCATGAAACTTCTAGCTAATGAGGAGTTTGAGAAGGAAGGTGGAGGATATGAAAGTGAATCAGAAGAGGATGTGCCTGATCAGGAAGAGGGTCCATTTCCTGAGACGAAATATGGGGAACAAGGAATTGTCTCTAAGAAAAGGAAGAGAAAAGCCTTAAAGGAACTTCAGAGCTCAAAGTATGTAACCAATTCGACATGAAAGCTTCTTTGTTCATCAAATTATCATTCATTTTCTTTTTATTAATGGGTGGCAAATTCTTACCTTGTTCAATATTATACGACAACAGTGACTTGCTCAAATATTTATTTTGAAATAACTAAAAAGTGGCCTTCTGAATCTCTTTGTCTGAGAATGATGATTTTCTTTCGGAGTTTGCTGTTTAAGTGTTTATTTACCTGTTGTGGATGTCCACTCATAATGTAACATTTAGGTTCTGTTTTCAACTTTAATCGAGGCTTCCTTTTCTATTTGTTTTCTAGTTTGCCCTCTATAATAAAATTGCTTATTTGTTCTTGTGGGTTGGGTTCAATTTTGTCACAGTTTGTGGGTCTGCTACTTACTTCAAATATTTGTGTATTGAAAAGGAGGAAAAGGAATAGATCAGCTAGTGCTGATAAAGGTGCGTTTTCTTTGAGGAATGGTAAGAAGGACGATAGTCTGGAGCTAACTGAAACCTTGAATGGTGCAAAAGTTGATCAAACGAGAGATACAGATGGCAAAGCTTTGATGAAAACTAACAGGTAGTTCTTTAGCTTTGTTTAGTGTTCTCGTGATTTGTTTGGGTCCATGATTTTTGTTGATAAAAGAATGTAAATAGTCTGTACTATGTGTTAGGAAATTAAACTATTTTCACACTACTAGAAAGCCAATAAAGCAAACACACACAACACAAAATTTGATAACGGAGTTCAGCCAAATTATGCCTACGTCTCTGGAGCTACTGCACACCCTTTTTTATTAGGG
>JANVCL010000003.1:9230787-9242260 GCA_026546855.1 Erythroxylum incrassatum | reverse complement strand
AAGAGTAAATATTTTGTTTTAACTTGGGATGGATTAAATGGGAGGGGGAGGGGTTTATTTATACATGTGAAGCCTCCCCCCTCCCTTTCTTCTTTTCAGCATGGGATTTCCAACACTATGTCCTCCATTTTTTTTTTCCAAAGGCTGTAACCGATGTTTGAAAGGCAAAAGGTTGTGTCCATTTCTGTGTGTATGAGAGAGAGAGGGAGAGAGAAAAGGAAGAAATTAAGAAGAACTGTTGTTTTCCTGAAACTAGGATGGTAACGATTCTAGTATGACTATGCATTTCTCTCTAACATGTTTGTGGTGATTATATCTTTAGGTCCCGTGTCTCAATTTATGTTTGTTTCATTGTGGCTTAAATTTCCCTTCTGAGTTCCTCTGTTCAGATCTTGTCAGCTTAAAAAAATGGGCAATGGGAGTGTGGATGCGTCCAGTTCACCTTCTGAGGCTAAAAAGGTTTTTCTTAATGTCGTTTGCTTATACTATTTTATATAGCAACTTTTATATCTGTGAGAGGCACATCTGTCATATCTTCTAGTTTTACCCATCTTAGATTGTTAATCTTGTTATGTGAGCCTTCCATTTACTCCAAAATTTTATGTCGAAGCAGAGTTCATGCCCCTAGCTGCTAGTGGGGTAGTTGTGTGGTTTTATTTATTTATTTATTTTTCACCAGAAAGTTGTTCTTCTTACTTTTTGCCTTTAATACAAGAGTCTTGGTTTTACATCTCTCCTGGATAGACCATGAATGTGTAATGAAGTTCATTAGATCGTCATGAAATGATGCAGAAAATAAAACTGCTCGCAGTATGGTGTAGGATTTAAATGAATAAGATAAATGAGAAGATTCTTTATCCTTACCAGCCACTATTTATTTTTAGACTATGTATTATTTTAGTGAATCTTGACCTCCCAAATGCGTCCTGCCATGTGAGGTCTTTAATGTCAAAGGCTTTCTGGCATTCAAGTTTGATAGTGTATAAGCAATCTGCTTTATTCTTTCAGATATGTTATGCTCTTTTTTCAAAAGACTTTCTTCTTGCGAACATACAAGTTCTGTCCAAGTCTGACATACAATTTTTTCCAGGTTCCCAGTAGAAGTGCTCGTCGCAAAAAGGCAAAGAGGCAATGGTTGAGAGCACAAGCTAAAGCTGAAAAGGAGAAGGTATCTGCTTTTTTTCTGTACTTTTCAATTTCCATTGTCCCATTATTATTCACACTCAACTGTGAGGGTTAGCTCAAGTGATAAAGGGGAGAGTAGATTAGGATCTAGATTAGATCTCAAATCTTGTTTATGTTCTTATTCATATGTTCACTGTCTTAAAATGGGAGAGGCCAGTGATTGGAAAACTAACTTGCATTGCGTCTCTGGGGTGCTTGTGATGGGAAATAAGAACTAGAAAGAAAGATTATCTTGTTAATTGCACAGAATATGTTGTGGAGTTTCATGCTGAATTTTTCTGCACATCAGAAGCAGTTACTGGAAAAAATAAGTCAAGAATCACCTGAAAAGAATAATTATACAGTTGATGAGAAAACAATTGAATTTGGAGATCAAGAACATTCTAAGGGGGAACCTGTAAAAGATAGTAACGATCTGAAGGAAGTGGAAGAACAGCGAGAACAAGAAAGTGACCAGGATGAGGATGTTGTTCCTGTTGTTATAAGGCCAGGACATATCCGCTATAAGCCACGCAGTAAAGGTCTGATGCTTTCTCTGCATGTACATGCGTGTGCATTTAACTGTGTATTTCTTCCTTCCCTTTATTGAGGTTTAGGATTTTGGAATTTCTGTGCATAATGCTAACCGAGAAATCTATCTGTTCTGTTAATTTCTTGTCCCCAGTGGGTACAGGTGAGGCTGTCCAGCAAAATCCTATTTCCGTGGTATGTTTCTTTTTTCAGTTGTATATGCTTAAAATTTACTTCCATAACTATTGCACTGAAGTGCTTCTTGCTGATTAGATGTTACCAATTTTTTATGCATTTTTTGGAAATCCTTGCTACCATTTGTGGTCAGTGTCTCCTAGAGCCACCTTTAGATATTAGCATCTATGTTGGTAACAAGTATAGAGTGCATGTGCTAAATGAAGATTGCTCTTATTTTTCTAGCTTAAAGTGGAAAACGAGGGAGGTTTTAGAAATTATGTTTTGCATGGAGTAAATTGAGTTTTGTTCTTCTTTAAAACAATTTTGACAATATCCTAACTGTTTTGCAGCTGATTTTGAAGGAATCGAAATGTTATACAGGAATCACGAATTTTACGTATTAATGATGTGCACCATCAGTTGAATAGTTTTGGATCTATAGATGTTTCCTTGTATGACAGTTACTAGTAGTTATGGTTTCCCAACCGTACTTAGTCTATTAAAGAGTATATTTGTTCCATGTGACGTCCTTATGTGCCTATTAAAAGGAAATGTTTTCTCAATTTTTGTTAAGAGCTATTGCAGCTACTGTAGCAGCTATTAAGTTGGCTATTATTTTTGTCAAATAAATGGACTATTAATCATTCCAATTATTAAGTTGTCTTTGGTGCTTTATCACAATTCATGAAATGGTATCCTGCTCCAGGAAAACTTTCAATGGAACGGAATAATGAGTAAGAAGAAGGGGCAAAAATGGGGCAAAGAGAAACTTTCATATGCTAAAGGGAAAAATTTTAAGAATGTAAATCAAGAGCCTGACATAGTGCGGCCCCCTGTTGAGGAAGAGAAACCTGTGTACAGTCACATTGACTTTGATAAGCTAGCACCCTATGTTAGCCCCCCAAAGGTTTATTTCCATAAAGTTCTTTATATACAAGCAGCATCTTTTAAAGCCTTCTGTGTATCAATGGTTGATCATAGATATTTTAACATGATAGCATGCAAATTATATTCTGTATTTGATTCTTGGATGTCTATTTTTTGACATTTGATAATATTTTCCTAAAAACTCTGCAGGAAGATGATGTGATCGCTTATCGTTTGATAGAGCTATCATCATCCTGGACCCCTGAGATTTCTTCTTATCGAGTATTGTTCATGTTACATTAATGTCAATATTGCAACTTATTATTTGTTGGTATAGCATTCGACTTACCAATGTTCCTTTGATCTGTAGATTGGAAAGATATCATCGTTTGACCTTTCGTCCAACCGGATTCTTCTGGTTCCTGTCCCAGAATATCCTATTTTTCCTGAGAAAAAGATAGATGATGATGCATCTGATATGTTGCCAGAAACTTCCATTTATGCTGAAGATGGCTCTTTAGAGGTATGTAGCATCGGTAGCATATCTAATTACCTTCCATAAATTGATGAGTGCTTTACTTGTGAGTCTAAGGGCTGTGTAGTTGTGATGAACGAATTAGAGAAAATGGTTTGCAAAACCAACAATAATGATATCAATTAGCTGGTTTTGAATTTATATCAAGGTAGGAACATTCTCATAAAAGGTTGTGTTATTTAGTGATTGAATTCCAGGCTCTGTTAGGATGGGTTTCAGAATGCAGAGGTTAATAGATCAGGCTTGTCTTAATTGTTTCCACATCTTATTATTCTTTGTCAAACATTGATTTAAGCCTCTGTGTTCAAATTTTTTTTCTGGCAATATGTTTCTCTAACTTTGATATTTGACAAATGAACTTCTTCAGATAGATTTTCAATCACTTCTTGAAGTACGTGCTGTCTGGATTAATGACCTAAACTCAACAAAACCAGTTGACTCTGAAATCACTGTCAGCAATCCAGGTGCTGGAACAGGCTTTGAAGCCAACTCTCAAATTGAAGCTTGTGCTTCTCCCCGAGGTATATCCTACCCAAGTAGAGTGTTGAAAGACAATCTCATCTTAATCTATTGAGTTCCAACTGCTTATATTTACCTTTTTCTTCCCCAGAAAGTGAAAAATTAAACCCTTGGGAAGAAATTAACCAAGTTTTGAGTGCAAAGAAATCGGAGCTCTCTCTGGATGATAACTGGAAGAGAGCCGAGAGCTCAGGCAGGAAGTTGCGATCCTACAAGGCAAGTAGTGCATTAGGTCCAACAATTGCTTTATTAAGAGCGCAAAGCCAAATCTGAGACATCATATGCATTATGAAAAATCATCTACCTTGAGCTCAAATTTTTTGAATCCCACTGATTTTCTGAACCTCAAGAAGGTACAGAATCTTGGCTCTAAGGGATTTTGATAGCAGAAGTTTTGTATAGTGTGGTTTCAAGCGGTATTTTATGTTTCACCATTCAACCTTAGCCGTCTAACATCTTTAATGATCCAACTACGAAACATTGGCTTCATACTGTTTCTCTGTCACTGATACTTCCCTTACTTCTTGTGAATTAAATCTGCTGATTTGTTTAACTTATTGGCGCCTGCATCACATCATTTCTGATCATTGGTTTTATAGTCACTGGTCAGTCATTGAAATCCCTTTCAAGCAGTTTTTTCAGTATTGGTATTTTTCCTAAAAAGCCATCTTTATCTGGAATCATGCTTCCAAGGTGGAAAACAGTGAATCAATTGAATGGAAAGATCAACATTCAAGGTATTTAGATGTGGCAGAGATTTTGTTTCCAATTTCCTGACAATATAAGCACTACTTAGAAAAGGGAAGTTAGTCAAGAAGACTTTCCTTCAGAAGAAATAGGGGACTTGAATAGGGATTGTGATTAACTGAAATAAATATGCATTCAGATCATTGACTTGAATAATTCTAAATGCCTTTGCACTTGTTGCATCTGTTTGTATGTGATCAAATCACTGTATATCAACAACACTCGATGCGTTGCACGGTAAATTCACCAGGCTTAACATTTTTACGAGCGAACAAGTACCAATGAATCACATCTAGAAGTTGCATGCTTTGAAACAAAAATTGATGGTAGAATCCCTCCAACTATTATTCATGATGCAAATCAACCCACAGCAAAGAGAAACCTGTTATTTTATTGCAACCTGTAAGACTTCAGTTCTGGATAATGCCTTGTGGCTTTGACAATTAGAAATAAAATTACAACAATAATAACGATTCAGTAAAAAATTTTGCTAAAATAATAGAAAGATTATTTTTAAATAACCCACAAAAAAGGAATGAATAAATAAATAAATAAATAAATACAATGAAAGTAAAAATAAAAATAAAGTACTAAAAAGAAATTAGTAATGATAATAATAATATTACTAATACTAATAATAGTAACAATAATAAGTAGGAGATTAATAATAATAATGAAGATAATAATAAAAACAAATAACATGATGATGATGATGATGATGATGAGTAGGAAAAACATAATAGTCATTATTATGCAAAATAATAATAACAAATAAAAAATTAACAAGTAGGAGAAATATTAGTACTTGTTTAAAAGATTAAGTTAAATCTGAGAGAGAAAAAAGCTAACAGACTTATAAAAACGACATGGGTCTCTTAAAGAGGGATCATTTATTCGTATCTTATTACGCCAAAGTTTTTTATTACAGGTCATCCTCGGTAAGTTCTAGCAGAGTTATATCATTCTTTATCACCTCCCTCTAATTCTTTTTAGGTCTTCCTTTTATCCTCTTACAGAATTTAAGTACAATCTTTTCGCATCTTCTCACTGAAGTGTCTAGGTGTCTCCTTTTAACATGTCCAAACCACTTAATCTTTGTTTCTCTTAATTTTTCAATAATATTAGTTACCTTTAGTTAATCCCTCACTACTTCATTCCTAACCTTATCTTTTTTAGTAAGGTTCCACATCCAACAAAACATCCTCATCTTTGCTACCATTAACTTATGAATATGCACATGTTTGATGGGTCAACACTTTGCCTTATAAAGCATTGCTAAACGATAGAATTTACCTTTAAATTTGAATGATATCTTCTTGCTACACAAAACTCTTGATACCCTTCTCCATTTAAGTCACCTTGATTTGATAAGGTAGATTATGTCCTCGTCAATCTTTCCATTGCTTTAGACTAGAGATCCTAGGTACTTTTTTTTTTTAAAGATCATAAGTACTTAAAACACTCCTGTGTTATAATTTCTTTACTTGCCCTGAACAACAAAGTTGTTCTCGGACAAGCGTGAGTATATGATTAATATAATAGTTCCTTAAATATGTACATCACTCCAGGCTTTCAGAACCGCCTACTATTAGGGATGTTTCATGTCTATTCTAATAAAGTTATTTCAATGCCATGTTTAACATGATAAGAGTGGAGTCCACCTTTCATCCCTATCAGGTCATGTTTGCAACAACATGGATCTTCTGACTATTAATAGTGACGAGTGTACAACAAGGCATCATCTTTACACGTTTGTATGGCCATATTAGACTTTTGCCCATAACACCAGGATGGATGATGTGACATACCATTGACAAATTTCTACCCAATTTTCCTTATCCAATTTCTTTGGTCAGGAGGCAAGTTCCTGACCTAGCTTTTGACACAGAAAAATGGTGGAGCAACCCCACTGGGCAGTGCCTTGTGGAAAACCTCAAAATCTGTATCGTAATTATTAACCTCTTTCTCATTGGTAACCTTACAAACTGTTGCAACAAGACTATAAGTCCCATAAGACAAAAGTGGTTCCTTTCTGAAGACATGTTCCAGGAATTGTCTACTAGTAAGAACGTCCAATAATTCTGTGGTTTTTCTTTTTTTCCCCCTTTTTTGATGCTCACAGCTGGACCATGAGCTATTTTATATCGTTTAAATTGGTTTGCAACCATTTCAGCATGTTTTGACATTAGTGAGTTTCTATTCTTCCTTACCTATACATATATGCTTTTAAGAACATGAACAACAAATGCCCCACGTGAATCAAGTCCTTGTACACCTGGTTGATTCAAGATCTTTGGTACCGAATGAGGAGGATCATATGATGAGTTTGGAACCTTTGTATGTTACATAATAAGAGGGAGGACAAAGGTAGAAGATGAAGAGCAATACTATAAATAATGAAGTAACATCATATGAATATATGATTATATGATGATTAAAAAATGTGTAAACGACATCATCCGAGTTAGTGCAGAATAGATGATAGGTGTAATAATTCTAGTGGATGTGTATTAACAAATATATGACTACTATAATGGGAACAAAAGAAGCTAAAAAATTAACAACCTTTGATTATTCTCTTTACGATCTTTCTTCTTCTTCTTCTCTAACCTTAAATTTTGTTATTGAAATTAGGGTTTTCACTAACCACATATTACATTAGTATCACAGCTCAAGAATCATTAGAGTATGATGGAAGGAACACTCTTCCATGATCTGCAAAAACTCGAAAAAAAAATGATGATGCAGATGCAAGAAATAGAAATGAAATACGCAAGGGGTCTATAGGTAATGAAAGAACATATTGCATAGTTGATGAGGCAAAGCAACCAAAGTATGACGAAAGGAATAGATAGAAGAGCACTAGAAGTGGGAAATGGAGTTGCACATGGAAGTCACCAGTATTATATACCTACTCGATCAACTAAGATTGAGTTTTCAAGATATGCAAAAAAGGGGTTAAGGAATTGAATTTATAAAAATGACCAATTCTTTTACTTAGATAAAATGCACCCAGAGCTCAAAGTGGGAATGATTACAATACATTTAGAGGGTGAAACATCGACATGACAGTCAAAGAATCAAGTTGGTGGGAGTATTTGTTGGCACTAGAGCAGTGATTTAGTAAAAGTATGTTTAAGGACCCGATAGGAGTTAAGGCAGGAAAGATCAATCAAGGAGTATTATGCACGGTTTGATCTTTTGTCCCACAAGTTAGCTATGCTAGAGCCATATCTGTTAAGTTATTTTCTTAAAGGACTCAAACCATAAATTGAGTATTTAATAAGAATAGGATCAGAAAGAACTCTTCAACAAGCTTATGACCTGACGACGAAACATGTAATAGTAACGCATAAATGCTATGGGTAGGAAAGGGGAGGAAACAAAGATTTCTTTGTGTCAGGAAATCAATAACAAAATTTAAGACTAGTAGCAAGAATCCTACCTAGACCAACAAGTAACCATGATGTTAAAAGTAATGAGCAAAAGATAATAAGGATAACTAATATTAAAGAATTGGATAAAAGGTAGGCTAAGGGCTTATGTTTTTATTATGAGTCAAAGTTAACATGGGTCATAAATATAAAAAGAGAATTATGTAAATGTATGTTGTGAAAACTGAGGAAGTAGATGAACAGGAAGATGAACAATTACTAGAAGGGACCATCTACCTATTTCATAATTACAAGCGATGACAAATATGATTTTGAAAAAAAATTAAAAAATAAAGGTGATAGGTAGGTATAATGGGATAGTGATCTATATATTAGTAGACGATGCAAGTTCTCACAAATTTGCAGACGAAAAATTGATGAATAAACAAGGTGATTTAGCTGAAGAAGAAAAAAACATGTGACAATTGTTGTTTGCAACTTAAATTTCATAAGAAGTGTAGATCATTTAAATAGGTGATGGGAGGATAAGAATTTGTCATAGATGCCTTGATCATTGATATTGGATAGTGTTAGGGGTGCACTGACTATCCATTTTGGATGATATTATATTTAGCTACAATAAAGGGATAATGAGAGTTGATTGACAGGACTTAAGATGGAGTTGAGAAATGAAGTTACAACTAGAAGAATACCTTAATTATTATGGAGGAAAATGTAGAAATGTTTAACAGGACATGAAGTGGTGTATTAATTTTTGTTATTACCCCAAATTGGAGGTATAGGTGGGAGGAATGAAACAAAAATACGGTTTCACTCTATTGCAAACTAGTCATGGTCATTTCTATATGATAAACAACAAAAAGAGTTACAAACATTACTCGGAGAATATGCAAAATTATTTTAGGAACCTAAGGGATTACCACCCTCTAGGTCTCATGATTATAAAATTATGTTGAAAAAAGGAGTGATTATAGAGAATATGAGGCCATATAAATGCACAAGGATTAAAAAAAAGTTTTATAGGAATTAATTGAAGAAATGTTGCATCAGGGACTAAATAGAGAAAGTGTTAGTTTTTTCTCCTCACTTGTCATATTAGTCAAAAAAAAAAAGATGAAACTTGGCGATTCTATGTAGATTATAGGACTTTAAATAATAAAACCATTAAAAATAAGCTTCATGTTCTATTAATTGATGTAATTAATGGATGAATTAAAGGGACCAAAGTATTTTTTCAAGCTTGATTTAAGAGATGGATACTGTCAAATTCAAATGGATCCAAAAGAAGTACATAAGATAACCTCTCACACATGAAAAGGTCATTACAAATTTCTAATTATGCCCTTTGGATTAACTAATGCGCCAAAAACTTTTCAAGGTCTCATGAACCACATCTTTGAAGCATATCTGAGTAAGTTTGTATTATTATTATTTTATGATATCTTCATACATAGTTTAACATGGGAGCAATAACTTTATCATTTAAGGGATGTTCTTCTATAGCATAGAAAACACCAATTGTATATTAAACAATCCAAGTGTTCATTTGGGTGAAGGAGGTGGAATATTTAAGGCATATAATCATTATTCATGGTGTCACCATAAATCCAAAGAAAATTAATGCAATTAGAGATTGGCTTATACCCCCAGACATTGAGACAACTTTGAAGTTTCTTCTGTTTGATTGGTTATTATCATAGATTTATCAAAGGATGTGGACAAATAGTCAACCTTTGACACTAGTGTGGAAGAATGCTTTCTATTGATCTTGAGAGGCTAATCAAGCCTTTAATTAGCTTAAATTATCTTTAACACAAGTTTTTATGCTTACTCTTCTGGACTGGAGAAAACCTCTGACAATTGAAGCAGACTAGTTAGGCGATTGAATTGGAGTTGTGCTCATACAAGATGGACATTCAATTTCATACTTTAGTAGATCCTTGTCTTTTAAATATATCCATCTTTCTATTTATAAAAAAGATTTTTTGACTTTAGTGATGACTATACGACAATACATCACTATGTTATTGGTACAATATTCATAGTGCAAACAAATCATACAAAATTTGGGTTATTTCCTTGATTAGAAAATCATTACACCATTTCAATGGCTCTCGTTACCTAACCTTGTTTTATATCTATTGCAATAAAATCAATATTACAATAGATATAAAGCAAGGTTAAAAATAAGAATAAAAGATAAAATAGGTAAATAAATACACAAATAAATAAGGAGATAAGTAAATAAATAACTAAATCAAATAAGTCAATACAAGAACATATTTAGGCTAGATAAGAGAATGTTTAGTTTACAAGTTTAAGCTAATACAAGACATAACTCTTGAAGGCTTAAAGAAAAATGTTTAAAAGACTCATGAGAAAGAAATAAACCTCTATAAGTGAGATCTTTTATCTTTATCCTAGTACGTCAAAGTTTTCTATTAAGGACTATGTCTTCAGTAAGTTCCAACAAAGTCATATCTGTAACATCCCATCCCCGACGGGAAGGATAAAATAGTAAATTGGCTAGGGGTAAGAGTGATTAGGACTGATTTGGAATTGTTCATGCATACTGGTATTTGCAAACAGTGAATTGGTGCACATGAAATAACTGTACATGCATTCATGATTATTTCTCGGTATTGGGTCTAAATGAAATTTTATTGTGAATAATGTGGAAATTGTGTTTGAAAAATTTATTGGATTGATCCATTGTGTGTTTTACATTTTAAGAAATTTTTAGGAATTTTTCTGGAATTTTCCGGAAAACATTCCCGGACCGAAAAAATCGCCAAGTGACGAACCGACTGGTTTTCGGTACCAAAAATTGCTATCAAATGGGACTGGACTATTGGGTACACTATTGTTGGAACCAAAATGGGGACCCTTGCAAATGGTTTGACAATTTGATTTTTATTTTTCTATTATTTGGACTATGTTTATCAAAGACCACTTATTAATCTTTGACTTTTCTTCTTTTGTCTTTGTTCTTAAAAACTTGCCAAGTGTCTTGAGACACCTCTCACCTTCATTAAATGTTTGTGCCATTCTCGATGCTTCTAAGTGAAAAGGAGGAAAAGATGATTTATTGCTTCATTTTTTCCCATATAACCGAAAACCTTCCTTTTCTCTTCTCCTTCTTGGTTTTCTTTCTCGTGGGTGGCCTCCTTGCAAAATTGCTTCTCTTCATCACCTAAAACCAAGGCTCTTCTTTGTTAAAAAAAAAAGAAAAGTATCCACCTTAAGCCTTGTGTAAGTGATGATCGTATGAGGTAGAGAATTGGTATAGTTTGAAGTAATTGATGAATTGAAGAGTTAAAGCTTGAATTAGGTAAGACTTCCATTATGCTTTTTGAAGTTGTAGTGGTTGGATGCATGATTAGAAATTATTGTTCATTAATCATGATTTATGATGCTTTAATGTTATGAAAATTTTAGTGTGAATTGTTGGGTATAAGGTGATGTTTGAGTATGACTTGATGAAGTAGTATGATTGAAGTGTTTTAGCTTGATTTTGGATTGATTCTTGATGATTATT
>JANVCL010000003.1:9199908-9221032 GCA_026546855.1 Erythroxylum incrassatum | reverse complement strand
CCGATCTTATTTTAGCTTTTTCAAAAGCTATTTCTACTTAAAAAGTGCTTTTGAAGTTTGCAACCAAACACTCATTTTTTTTCCTGAAAATAGCTTTTGCGGTGAAAAAATGTACTTTTGGAGTCTCCAAAAGCTGAACCAAACAGGCACTTAGTCAAAGTTTCTTAATACGTGATCATAGATGTTGATTAAAATTGTCCATGGAATGGATTGGACTAAAACTCAATTCAATTTTTTTAAAATATTTAACCATATACTCAACGCAAACTGTAAAATGGGTCTCATTTTAAGTTCAATTTTTTTAAAAAAATATACGAGATTATGAATAAAACTTAATTTTAAAATTTTATAATATATAAAATTTTTAAATCAAGTTTTATTCTTAATCTCGTATGTTTTTTTAAATTAACTAATTATACGAAATATAACATATCAGATTATTTTTGGTTCACCAAAAGTAATTAGTTGCTTCCTCTTCTCTATCAAAAGATGTTTAGCCAATTCTAACCAAAGGAAAATTAACTTGGTTAATTGGGACAATATTTGTAAGCCAAAGGGACTTGGTGGGCTCAACCAGAGGAGACTTAGAATTAATAATGATGCCCTTATTGTTAAGCTTGGATGGTTTTTGACTTCCAAATCTGATGCCTTCTAGGTCAGAGTTTTTCGGGCTAAATACAAGTTTGACGAGAACAACATGCCTGCCACTATTGATTCGACAAGGGGTTCTATGGTTTGGAGAATTATTGTTTTTGTTTGGCATCGTGTCCTTAATGGTGTCAAATGGGTTATCGACAATGGAGTTGGAGTGAAGTTCTGGCTAGATGTCTGGCTTCTAAGTATAGGTCCACTCATTGCCCTGGCCACTGCCATGGTACCTGAAGATTTGCTTGATCTACTAGTGCAGTCTTTTGTGGATGCCCCGGGTGGCTGGAATTGGGACATTTATAAGGATTATCTTTCAGCAACGGTTTGCTTGACTATTACGGGTGTTCTTCCACCAAATATGGCATATGGTAATGATAGGATGGTTTGGGGAGCTTCGGAGAATGGTTTCTTTTCTACTGCCTCTGGCTATGCTATTATTGATAAGAACATGTATTCTGCCTCCAGTGGTTTTTGGGAACTTATTTGGAAGTGATCTGGTCCATAACAAATTCAATCTTTTCTTTTGCTTCTTGCGAGAGGTTCTCTTCTAACTAATCAGTAGAGATTCTACAGACATTTAGCCATGGATGATGCCTGTCCTTTTTATGGGGAAAGCGAGTCTAATCTACACGCAGTGAGAGATTGTGTGCGTGCCAAGAATTTTTGGTCGCGTTTCTTGCCTACCAATTACTGTGATGAGTTTTTCACTATGAATAGGCAGGATTGACTTACACGTAACTTGTAGGATAACCAAGTGATGCATGGCTTTCCTTGGCTGGTCATTTTTCACACTGGGTTTTGGTTCCTATGGTTTTAGCATAACAGAGTTTATTTGACATGTATTTTTCACAGCCCACCAACCCACACGAGATAGTTCTTAACTATGTTGCATGGATTTTTAAGGCTAGCCCCTTCGGATTGGGTTTGATTGAACATAGATGGTGCATTTAAACAGTTTTCATTGTCTGCGTCAACTGGCGGCGTGATTCGTGATAATAATGGGACTTGGCTAGGAGGTTTTGACCAAAATAGTGGGTAGTGCACATCAATTTGTGCTGAACTATGGGGTGTGCTTTTCTAGTTTACATCTTGCCTGAGATCTTGGGTATAGAAGAGTGGAGCTCGAAGTGGATTCGTTGGTCATCATCAACATTCTCTCCTCTCCTATATATAGTCAAAATTTTCACAGCTCCCTAGTTTAGGGTATTGAAAATTTGCTTGCTAGAGATTGGACAGTCAAGACTCGCCATGTGTACAGGGAAAGGAATCAACTTAAGGATTGACTTGCTAACTATGCCTGTTCTTTTGGGATCAATATCACTGCCTTTCAAACCCCTAATATAGGTTGTGTTAAGATCCTTGTAGAGGATATTGTTGGAATCTCTTTTTCACGTTTAGTTGTCTAGTTTTTCAGATGTATTTCCTTTTACTAAAAAAAAAGTTGTTTAGCCAAAAGCAATAAAGGGGTTACGAGGTTTATTTATAAAGCAAGAGGGTTCCTAGTTATTTTAGTGTGAAATGAGAGCTCAAACATACTCTTTTCACTTTTAACAGAAGAACGTTCCTATCAAACCCCTTTGTATCTATATGACCTTCTAATCGCACAAAATCTCCATAGCCATTTTTTCATTTTTGATTATGACATCATAATTATCTTGGATTACCAGTTGACTTTTACCCAAAAAAAACAAAAAAAATGGGATTTTTTCCATTTTTAAATTATCAATCGAGAGAGAGAACATATTTGAGCATCAAGAAAGCATTACTAAGCCTAAGTGATTCCATTAGTATGCTTATCAATGAATTCTTAAAAGCCTCATATATCGTAGACAAAATGAGCAGAGACATGCTTATCCATATTAATAAAAGTGCAACTATAATGAGTAAATCTACTCACGCTCTAGGTGAAAGAACCATTGAGATTACCTTTGACTACACCTTTTTTTTTTTGTAAAAGGGAAACACAACAAATTTCATAGTAAGTCTAAGGAAGACGGTCCCCAACAGGTCCTCTTTCAGGAGGAGGTGACAATAATGGGTGTATTCTCAAAATAAATAATTCCTACATCGAATCGACTAGGATTTGCAAGTCAGTCGACGCATCTATTACGCTCTTTGAAGATATGTTGATGAGTAACAGTCCAATTACAGGTAAAAGTTTTACCTATGCCTATATTCATATCTTCCAATTGCGCACCCATATAGTAAGAGCTCCACATATGAAGGATGTCTTTATTTAGCTTTATCTTTATGGATCTAACACACATGTTCACTTAATCTTCTTTTAATTATGTGAAAAGGAAAGATAATACGATAATATAATGACTTATAGTTTGGCCAAGTTTCTGTAAGTATAAAGAATGAATAAGTGTGAACCAACTCTCTTCGAGATAATTCGATTAAAGAGTGGAGTCATATAGTGTTTTTTCTAGTGTAATCAAACTACATAATGTCCAAGTTTCAAAAATAAACTACATAATGTCCATTTTTTATCGATAAAAGAGGTATTTCCATAGGTTTTCCTTGGCATCATATTATAATCATGTATGAAGAATGGCCTACTAGACATTTCTACGATTATGGAAAGTATATTAAATTAAAAGTTGGGGACAAAGGCCATGTATTTACTAAAGACTATAGGTTGTCGATTGTCATTTTAGATAGGAATTCAATACATGTGTGTGTATATATATAGATATATACCTTTTTTATGTAGTTTTGCCACTTTAAGTCATCATTATAGATTCATTAACTTCTAAGGTAATATAATTAAGCTAAAAGGAAAAAAGGTGTTCACCTTTGAGATATCTAACACAGGCCACTTCTTCCTTCCCCTTAACCTTCTTCTTGAGGAAGCAAGGTCTAGCCTATTGGATCAAAGAATCCCGCTCTATCCTCTACTTATTGTATGCCTGTGTTGGTGACCGTGTAAGTCTGTGAAATACACAATAATTTGTATGTAACAGTATAATCTCCCAAAACTTGATCTGGTCAAGTTCTGGCCTGTGTCCTGAGGCTTCAGTGAATCTTGGGTCAAGGCCCGGAACTCGGCCTGACCTATTTTCATCTCTAGCTTAGACCAGTAAATGACTTGCATTGATCAAACCCTTATATATATATATATATAAACATTTTCACTATTTAATTTAAAAAATGTATTTACACCTTAAAAAATTATCAAATCATATTACTTTATTTTTATTACCACATAGGATATCTTCAATTTTACAATCTATTTTAATATCACTTGTGGTATAAAACATTTGCATAAAGAAGAAAAAAACAGACTCACGCGTTTTCCATCAAGAGGCCTAAATGCATCTATTGGAGCCCAAAAGAACTTCTCAATGACTGAAGTTTATATTTTGGGCCCCCATCTTCGCCTCCCTTCGACGAGTAGTTTCGGCTTTCTGCTGCTTCTCTATTCTTTTCTATGCATTTTCTCCATTGCCAAAACCAGTTTGATAGTTTCAGGCTACCTGCTATCTTCTCTCTAAACCCTTATTATTCGTTGTAAGCTTCTTTTATAACAAGTATATACACTGTTAATTTTTACGGTTTCTTTCTCCATGATTCTCACCACAGTCCTGCTTTGACTGCTCCATGAGGTTACTATCCTATCACTTGCTATGCCTATCTCCCTGACATGATTCAATCTTTGGGCGCACAACGCCTCATATATCGCGCGCGCATTGCTTTCTATGTTAAAGCAGGCCTCCTTGAGAACGCAATCCAAGTATTCGACGAAATGACTCAGTCAAAATGTCGCGTTTTCGGCGTGGACTATAACCGATTTATCGGTGTTTTGGTTCGACAATCTCAATTCGAATTAGCCTACCAGCGATATTCTGAGATGGGTTTGGGTGGGTTTTCGCTATCTCCGTTCACTTACTCTCGTTTCATTTCTGGGCTGTGTCAAGTTAAGGACTTTGCACTCATTGATGAATTGTTGCGTGATATGGAGAGACTAAATTGCGTGCCGGACATATGGGCTTTCAATGATTGCTTGTATCTTCTGTTCAGTGAGGGAAGGTTAGAATCAGCAATGGAGATGTTTAAGAGAATGGTTCAGAGAGGAAGAGAACCTGATGTTGTATCATACACTATTATTATTGACAATATGTGCAAACTAGATAAATTTGATACTGCAGTACAATTTTGGCATGATATGATTCACAAAGGCTTGAAACCGGATAACAAGGCCTGTGCAGCACTTGTAGTTGGGTTGTGTGGAGGAGGGATGGTAGATTTGGCTTATGAACTTGTAGTTAATATAATGCGTGATAGAGGAGCTGAATTATGTACATTGGTTTATAATGCATTAATTAGTGGGTTTTTTAAACTAGGCAAGATTGATAAAGCGGAGGCGCTTGCCTCTTTTATGAGTAGGCATGGGCCTAAATTGGATTTGGTTACATACAATGTTTTCTTGAACTACTATTGTCAGGAGCTTATGTTGGAAGACGCAGAGAGGTTAGTGGATAAGATGGAGAGGATTGGCATAGAACCTGATGTGTACAGTTACAACCAGCTTCTGAAGGCACTTTGTAAAGTTAAGTGTATTGACAAAGCCCATGGATTGATGGTGGAAAAGATGGAGAAAAAAGGATTGTGTGATGTTGTTTCATACAACACTATACTTAGTGCATTATGCAAGCAGGGAAGTACCAGAAAGGCTTATAGACTGTTTGAGAAAATGAAGCAGAAGGGTATTGATC
This sequence comes from Erythroxylum incrassatum, assembly GCA_026546855.1. Taxonomy (NCBI): domain Eukaryota; kingdom Viridiplantae; phylum Streptophyta; class Magnoliopsida; order Malpighiales; family Erythroxylaceae; genus Erythroxylum; species Erythroxylum incrassatum. The sequence continues at coordinate 9,215,666 of JANVCL010000003.1, read as the reverse complement.
CAGATGTGGTGACGTTCACCATACTTATAACTTCTTTTCATAGAGAAGGTAGTCCTGGCATAGTGAAGAAGCTTCATGATCAGATGATAGCATTGCGTCTGTTGCCTGATCGAATATTTTATAATACAATTGTTGATTATTTATGCAAGAGCATGAAAGTTGAGGGTGCTTATAAAGTTTTTAGCGAGATGGGAAAACAGGGGATTTCCCCTAATGCTGTTTCTTATAACGCCATTATAAAAGGATTTTGCAAATCGCTAAGAGTTGATGAAGCAATGTATCTATACAAAGAAATGCAGAGTAGAGGCATTTATCCAGATGAAGTAACGTATAAGTTGATCATTAGAGGGCTTATTCGAGAAAATAAACTTTCAGTTGCTTGTACAGTGTGGGATGAAATGATGGAAAAAGGCTTTACTCTTGATAAAGCTGTTTCAAAGGAACTACTCAATGCACTCCATTCAACAGGAGGTGCCCCGACGTCAAAAAGTAACTAGGGCTCAACTTTGAAATATCTTAATTTATCCATTCATTGTTTCTCATTTTTGTGCAAGAATTTATAGCGGCTATTAATTCTCTCTGCTTCCATTGTCTCAGCTTGATGTTGTGTCTCAGCTTGATGTTGTTTGTCACTGATTCCATGAAATTATATATGGAACGAAAAAGTTCAGAGAGTTGTTAAGGAAATTACCGGCTACTCAGTTAAAGTAAGTTCTTATATGACTTCACGATTCATATTCTTTGAAGATAGACTATTCTGCATGGTAGATAGCACTAATGTTAAATAAAGCTCGAGTTGTATAGTATTTGTCTTCTTATTTACTTTAGATTATCTAATATTTTCTTTGATTTCTTTCTGATCTGTGATCATGATGTACATACCCAGAAAATGAGAAAGGCACTAAACTGTTGTCTTTTTATGTTGCCTAGGCCTTCAACAAGTGGGGTCTGACTCCCTGATACGACTTGGTTTTATAGGATGAAGTCGTCTGGGAAATACTAGTTATTAGATTGAAGTATTCAAATTGAGACGGAGAGGTATGGAATTTCTAACTCAAAACGTCTTGAATTTAATTTTGATGTTGTGTAATTTCTTCCTTTTCTTTGTTCACCTTAACTCGAGCTATTAATGTCTGATGAATTGATAAAATCAATGCTATTGTCTGTTCACAGAGCTCAGCAAAAACGTAAGGAGTGACGGAGCAGAACTTTCATCGTATCATTAGAATGAAGAACCATATACTTGGAAGCGTTTGGGAGAAATCCATGACTTGCTTAAAGAGAAAAACCCCATCATCCAAGAATCTTCTAGTGATACGCTTGGTTCACATACCACTTGAGTTGTTTACTTGACTGAAAGATGTTTTATCGAGGTGAAATTCTGCTTTCAATGTCTTCTCATGTTGGTATCCTTGTGGCATGTGTGAACTGGTCTTCAGTAGCTAAATGTTGCAAAATAAGCGTCAGATAAGTTTTGTGTGATTAACAGAGAACGGCTTGTAGCCTTTGAGTCTATTGTTAACCTCTTTTAATAAAATAGAAGTCTTATTATATAAATAAATTAATAATGCGGCGTTGCGCACGTCAATTGAGGTCTTTTAAGGCATTACTATATGAGATTTGCCATATAGAAAGTACAATGGACAATATTAGAGGTCTTGAAATTATGTTCTTGGCGTCACAAACCAATCAAACCATGTAGTAGAGCTCAAGACAAATAAGTCAGGTATTTGATCATATTTCTGGGACCATGCAAGTACAGACTGGCCTATCTTAGCAAAGAACCTTAAGAGAAAAAGGCAAACATTAAAAGATTACTTGCCTCCTCTAATTAGCTTGTGTTAGATTCTTTGCCTTTGCATGAATCCTACTTGAACTTCTCATCAAGTCATCCTCTTCTCCACTTCTTACACCTACTCTTTCAACTTCCATCATCACACCTATTACTTCTCTTCACTTCTTACCATTAGTCTCCAAATCCATGTCTCGCCACCCTGAAACCAACCCCCATTTTTACGGGCCACTCCACCGGCAACGTGATGGCCAACTTCCTCAAACTCCGCCAAGACATGAAGTATCACAGCCAGAGATCCGGGACCAAGTAAGTCGGCCTCTCCACCCACGAGCCACAGATGAGCAATACCGTAGCCCTTGGTTGACACCAGCACCACTACCTCATGGCCAACAATACCCACATGCTCGATCGGAGGATGGCCAATACCAGAGTCCATGGTCATGGCAAACAAGCCAACAACCACCTCCAAAAAAACGTCAGGAGATTCAGGAAAGGGACCGCCGTCCTCCTGCGCCTATACTACCACCAAGGGGCCATCAAAAAGAAAATGACAGAGAATCACGAGTAGGAAAAAGGCAACAAGAACAAGATGATCACCCCCGTCGTGCCCAAGGAGTGGCCGGAGCAACACAGCTTCCAAAGCACCGTGGCAGGGGACATGATGTCCCCCGAGTGCCAACCCCACGACCAACCAAAGTCATATATTGGCTTGGTGCCGTCTTCTGTGCTATATTTTGGATAATAGTGTTTCTCGGAGGTCTTATTGTCCTCATAATATATCTTGTCGACCGTCCAAGGAATCCCTGGTTTGAGATTTCAAGTGCCACTCTCAATGTAGCATACCTCGACACTGCCTCTCTCTTCGACAATAACTCTCTGCTAAATGCTGATCTCCAGGTGCTTGCTAACTTCACAAATCCAAACAAGAAGACGAGGGTGGACTTTAGTTCCTTGATCATTGATCTATATTATGGGAACACTGTTATTGCAACTCAATATGTTGAACCATTCTCGGCAGCAAAACGTGAGTCCAGGTTCGTCAACATTCACATGGTGACCAGTCAGGTTCGACTTCCTCCAAAGTATAGCCAACTGTTCGTACAGCAGGTTAATCAGAATGGAATCTTATTTGAGGTCAAAGGGGTTTTCAGGGTACGATCTAATCTGGGTATACTACGATACTCGTATTGGTTATATGGTCACTGCACTATCATGGTCACTGACCCTCCTACTGGTGTCCTACGAGCAACCAAATGTAGAACAAAACGTTGACGTGGAAGTAACTGGAAACTCTTTATATTTGATTCGTTCCCAACTTGTAAGAAATTATCTTGGGGATTGTCCTGAGCATATCTCACTGGAGTCATTCTTAAACTCGCTTGATTATTTCACTGTTTCCACTGATTAGTTGATTAAGCCTACTTTTCAATCAATGTTTGCATTACCTGACGGTGCGAATTTGCTGTATTAACTGGAATTTTGACGCAGACGTCATGTCATGGAAACTATAATATCACATGTTAAGGAAAACATAGATTCATTACTTTTAAGTATGAAATTACACATATCGAATGATAACATTTTTGTGAAATCAACCCTCCCTCTTACTAATACTATAGAAAGGCGGAGAAAAAACTTAATGGTGATCAACTCCTAAAAAGGATAACAAATGAACGAGGAGAAAAACTTCTCCCAATGACACGTTTACTTACAAAGGCTCATTAATGTGTGAGAAAGTTCACAGAGAAAAAGAAAATCCGGAAATCATGGCCAGCCTCTCCTCTTGCTCGGAAAGCTGAAAATACAAGAATAGAAAACACTCCGAAGAGCCACATCACGCTCCTTCACTCTTCATTAATTGTCAAACAACAGACAATTCTAGTGCAAATATTATAGAATCACCTTGTTAAAATCTCCTGTAATAATCCCTTGCAAAAAAGGGGTGTCTAAGGGCTTCATGAGCAGTTAATCGGGTAGATGGATCATACCGAAGAAGGCCTTGCAGTAGATCAATTATATCCCCAGCAGAGTGATCAACATGTTGCATTACTAGATTCTGCCAAGAATGCAAAGGGTACATAAACACATGAAAACGAAAATGATATACAAAATGTACAGAAGACTTATAACTGGCATGCAAACTAACAAAGCCACTATTGACGTAGAATATGCTTGTCATCAGTATGCCACCAGGAACTAACAAGCGATACAACTTCTAAGATCTAAGCACAATAAACCTATACCTGCAGACGTGGTAATTTCATAACAGCTCTAATGCTTTCCCGAGAGGTTGCACCATCTGGCCAATCCAATATGCCCCTTCTTACATACTTCTCAGCATGTCGACTGAACCAACCCCACTCCCCCAACCCAAAAAGTAGAATGTGAAGTTTGATCTACTGAAATTTTCTTCACATAATTTATGGGCTAACAATACTAAATAGGCTAAGAAGAGTGCACTCACTCTACCCTTTTCAACATGAGCTGAGGTAAAGGGCCCAAAACCCTCTCCATCATAGCCAAATGCTCCAAGTTTTCATGCGTCTGAAATAATGCTTCTCCCTGTGAAGACCACTATAAGAGTTCTTAACTGTTTCAAGATACCAAGTGAAAAGTTGAAGGATGTGAGCTTACGGTGCAGAGTTCTACCAAGATACAACCAACACTCCACATATCACATGGATAACTCCACCCAAGTCCTGGAAAGTGAAATAAGAATTGGACCTGTTAGGGACATATGCATGATCACAACTAAAAGGTATTATATGCCAAAGTGCTGCATACCAAGGATAACCTCAGGAGCTCGGTAGTGCCTTGTAGAAACAATATAGCTGTGATTCTGGTCGCCATTAGCTGTGCTGCCAAAATCTATAACTTTGATAGCACTTGACTTTGGCAATCTCTTGTATGCAATTCCGTCAATAGGTAACTGCGTTTGAAACTGTAATCATGAATGATAAGAAATGTTTCAAATGAAAAGTTAGAGCATAACTCCAAAAGTAGTAGTAGAAGTACAATTCAAGATTAGACATCCATCCTTGAGCATGTACCTTATAGTCCGGCACTTTTATATACTCTGGAGAAACAAAAAGGATGTTCTCTGGCTTCAAATCAGTATGGATGAGGCGCAAATCATGTATGACTACAACATATAGAACGTAACCACAAATTAGATTTTGTAAGAATTATGATATCAGTGCCACCCAATAAACCAAAATAAATGGGTTGGAAAGGTTTAGATGTAGTAGAAATGAGAAATGCGCACATGCTACGCATTCCAACAACTGTCTGCCAAGTTCACGAACAAGATCAACCGGGAATGCGCGATAGTTATTCTTCCTAAGAAAATCATATAAGCTTGGTCCAAGCATCTCAAATACCTATCAGCCAATTTACAACAAGAAGTCAGAACCCCAAAGTTAACTACAAGCATGAGGAGAGCACATCTAACAAATAGTTATTAACTTACGATGCAGATATGGTTACGATAATCAAACCAATTTCGCAGTTGAACACAGCTGAAAAGAAGAAATGCCTTAACCAATAATGGTGTACCTCAAAGCAGACATAGAAAGAAGTCATTATGTGAAATAATAAAATGAAAAAGGAGGAATACTTACCGACTGCCATTTCTATCATATTTTCCAAGCAACTGCAGCACGTCAATTTCCAACATTGCTGCTTCACGATATTTTTTGATGCTTCGGACAACTTTTATAGCAACCATCTCTCTTGTCTCCCTATCCCAACATTCCAACACTTGTCCAAAGGTGCCTGTATGATTGAACAGATTTAGTTGACGCACTATACAATTTGAGTAACTAAAGTCCTAATTTCTTATTGATTTTAAACTGGACCAGTCAGAAAAACAAAGTAACATATAAAGAGGAAAATTTAGCCTAACCTTCACCAATTTTTCTTTGAATCTTATCTGCAAGAACAAGAAACGTGAGTAGGAGGAAAGTCTAGTAATCAGGAGAGTTAATGATTCCAATTTCTTAAATCTTAAAGAGTATTTCGAGTTCAGGGGAACAAACATGGAAATGATGTAGGAAAGTGACAATAGAAGAATTTCAAATTGCAAACAATTTTGAGAAGGAATAGATTGATGTTCAAATTCCTTTGGTAAGTGCTCAACAGTATTCATTTAGTGGGAAAATTCCAACTTTTGTGAAGTAATTTGAAACAAGGTCAACACGAACTATTTGAAGTAAAATCAGATGCCAAAAATAAAAAGAAAAAGATGCTTTAAAGTCATTCAGGTTTAAATGTGAAACAATTACTAAAGAAAAGACTTGGAAAGTAATTTACCAAAAAAAAAAAAAGACTTGGAAAGTCAAAGAAATTAAAAAAATGAAGAGAAAGCATCATTATGGTTATAAATGTGACCCACAATTACACTGATGTAATTCATATACAACATAGAAGTCAAGGATTAACCGACAAAGCCTCGTGAAGTGGCAATTAAGTGTAATTACAGCGAGAAGTTAAGTTTTCCCCAAGTGCAAATATGTAATGTCCATCTTTGTCATCATTTCGCCACGGGGGAGAGCCTTTTTGAGTCAATCCATTTACATATAAACTTGGCGGGTCTCCTCGAAGTATTCTTGATGGTGCAATGCTCGTTCTGTTTCCAAGCCCTTGCCCACAATACAATCCTGACTGCGCCTACACATAGGCATTGTTTAGTTTCCGCTGAACAAACAGTAGTTCAAAAGCTATCCCTTCCTCAACAATTCACTTTCAAGCTAATCCATTCTATACTACCAATCAAATAAAAACTCACAAAATAACATAAAATCTAACATTAGCATCAAATTGAGACCCATGATAAGAATAACTAGCATAAAGAACAGCTCAAACAAATATGTGTTATACCTTATAAAGTCATATTACAAATACCAATCACACATTTAACAGGGAAAGATTAAATGGTTACTATTTCAAGTAAACGGGGATATTTTTCATTTATTCTTAACCTACTTAAATTGGCAAGAATCATACTATTAGAATTAGCTACATAAGAAAGACTGTTGACGATTCTGTAAATATCAAGATCAATTTTCATCACAAGTACAGAAAATCCAGCCTCAAGCGTACGGAACAAAGACAAAGTAAAGACAAGAACCCGCTAAAGAACTAAACTTTATTCTAAACAAAAGTGCTCATCAGACAATCTTCACCTAAAAATATTTTCCACAAAAAACAACCAAAAGCCTGACTTCGTACATCAATTACCCAATCAAATCAAAATAATCAACCGAAGAACAAAAACATCAGAGAAAGTAATACCTTAGCGTGAGCTTGAGGAACGTCCCAAGCAAACCTTGGCCTCTTTCTGGGACGACGATCCATTTGACTATGGTGGAAATCAGAGACATAATCCATCTCCATTTAATTCATAATCCACTAAATTTGTCCATGGATTCAGCTCCATTGCCAGCGAATAATTACCCTAACCCTAGGCCTTTTTTCTGATTTGTTCCCAATCATCGATATGCACTGTTGATCTTTTCCAACTGTGGTTAGCTTAACTAACCTCTGACTTAGCCGTGGTTGAGTTATGATGCTTTTGGGGTTTGGTGTTTTATTTCTGTTTTCTTCGTTATTTTAGTTGTAAAATAACTGAATGTGTTAGATTTTTTTTTATGCTTATGAGCTAATATTTCCTTTTTAATCAATTTTTATCTATCATGAAAAATGAAGAGAGTATGCGGGTTGGATTACATTTTGGCTTGAGTTCATACTTCCGTATCAAAATCATTTAAGGTTATTTATTTTCTAAATCAATTAAATAAAAAGAATTTCTTCAATAATTTATGTAACCTAAATTTTTCATTAAAATTATAAAATATTCGTTATAAACTATAACTAAACTACAAAGTATTTTTACATCTCACTGAAGTAAAAAATATTAAAATTTAAGAAAGTAATATATATATATATATATATACTTAATATAATTTTAATGAATAGTGAGATTTGATTAAGAACATTTATTAAATTTCTACAAATAAGTCTAATTACTAAAACATAATAAATTTAATTAAAGGAAATTATAAATTCAACTATAATTCAAAAAAACCGAAATGCCTTAAAATAAAATTTGATAATTACTTTTATGAAGTATACATAATAATTTTTTTACGTATTTAACATTATTTAATTTATTAATTTGAGTGTCAGAATGTTTCTATCGGGAACACCTTTGATTTGTCAAATTGAGATTAACCTATTAGACTACTTGCTACAATAATAACAACAATGATAACCGAGTAAAAATCCCGCTAAATATGGGATTTGAGAAGGTCCGGTGTATACAGTCTTACCCTTAACTAATAGAAAGGTTGTATTAGACTACTTGCTATTCAATTTAAATCAATATTATTTTAATAAGATCACTTATTTTCTTTTTACTAAATATTTCTATGTATTAACAAAAGAATAAGGTGAAATATAGTTAAAATTTTAAATTAAGATTTGTCATTGCCAATCATTTTAATGAAATATCACTTTTTTTTAACATGAAAAATAGTAATAAGTAATGTTGAAATATTAACAATTTCTTAATTCATACTAAACCACAAATATATTTGAAAAGAAAAATATATCAAAAATTTTCTTATGATTTTATTGCAAAGGTGATGCTTTGACTAGCTGACATATTTATTAAACGTTATTTACAATAAATAAACTTTACATTTGTTTTAACAATAATGTCTCATATCTTCAAAATATTGGATCACATAACTTTCATGTGTTATCTTTGGAATGAAACAAAAATTAGAAATATATTTTTATTCAATATGTTGATTCTAATATGCCTGCCACCACAAACATTTTCACATAAGAGAGGACAATTTGGTGAAAGGCGTTGTGACCCATCTGCAGTAGTAGTGTGGCAACCCAACAAGAGGCAATAGTGAGAGGCAAACTTAGTAGATACAAGAGATGGCCCAGCTCTGAAGAAGAAGCAAGACGATAGTGTGGCAACCCAGTTTCAGATTTGAAGAGGCGATAGCGAGGCGACCTAGCCTTGAAGAAGTGAGGTGATATAGCAAGTTCTTTAGGTAGGCCTCTTTGTATGGATGCTCAAACAACTAGAATGGGGAGAATTGGGTATGCAAAAATATGTGTGGAGGTCGAAGGAAATGTTATACTACATAATCCTCTACCAATTCTCAAGTTTGGTGAAACAGGGGAACTTATGAATTCTGAAGTTAAGGTGACTATCCCTGGAAGCCTCATAATTCAACCAAGAAATGAATCCCCACAGGAAAACATTTTCAAACAGGATGGCAGGATGAGCTATTGGAGGTTGAATCTTCTCCAGTGGATAATGATAAGGCTACAGGTATACAAGTTAATGCTAATGAGAATTTGGGTAACTCAGTTATAGATACTTCAGATACTGAAGGTGGGAAACCCAATATAGCATCTGGACACACCTCTCGGCTACATGAACTTGATAACCAGAAAGTTATAACTACTACACAAGATTCACAATTAATGAAAGAAGAGATAGAAGATGAACTTGATCTATTAGAAAAATATCCAACAAGCAATTTATTGTTGATACATCCAGAGAATGACAAAGTTGCTAAGATAGCATAAAGGTTTCATAAACGTTCCCCTAACCCTAAAAGAAGACCAACTAGAAGGAAAACCAAAAAGAAGGGGTATTCTCCTTAAATGATCATTCTAATACAGAACACAAGAGGATTAAATGACCCTCTGAAATAGTCCATGACTAGAGAATTAGTAACGGATAAGAAGTCAATGATGGTAGGCCTCTTTGAGACAAAACTAAAAACTCTACGTATTCAGAAAGGGTTGTCTTTTGGGGTGCTCAATGGAAGACAATTACTGCTCATTTACTTTATTATAATTGTCGGATTATCTGCTTATACGTGCAGCTTATTGCCAACAACAAACAACAGACATTTAGCCAAGTTGATTTACTACATTTAATTGATGTACCCCTTTTCTGTAACCATTAGAGGATTTTGAATCTGTAGGCAGATTAAGTGGCTCATTATAATGATGTTTTATAGCTTTTGTTAGTAATAATACAATTCCTTTTATTTTTTAAAAAAATATGCCTGCCCGTATACCAGCTTAGTCTAGTGTGCCTATTAACTCCACAAGAGATATGACATTTTAATGCAACATTAGCGTATTGTGTATTGTATGTTAATTTAATTTTGCAGAAGCAGCAAGAGAGGTCTTAAATGTTTATGACTTGTCCTGTTGCAATAGGCCTCAATTGGAGAAATATTATGAAATGACTGTAAAGGAGCTTTTAAGCTTAAAGAGAACAGTCATATCATTTTATCAACGAAGAAGTAAGTGATCAATGTGTATCATCTGTCAGGGCTCCTGTTCATCTCACTGAAAAGCTTTATACCCACATAAAATTTAAAATATCTTTCGAATACAAGTATTGGTGTTCCAACTTTGATGGCGCTAGATTTCTTGAAGTGGTTGAAGAAGCCATAACTCAATGCAAGGCAATTTCACTTGTGATTTCACTTGTGTCTATTCCAACCATAAATAAATCCTCATATACAAACTCTATAGTTTCATAAAATATACAATAAGCATGACTGAAACAAAAATAGGAAATGAACTTGTTTCAACACATGACACTTATAACATGTAATTGCAAACATCATAATCTTGAAATTTTCCCAATTAAGTGACATAATTTTTTTAAAGGTTTTATTTTATTATATATATATATTCAGATATATATGATAAAGATATATGTACATTACAAATGAAATTATGATAAAATTATAATTATGAAATTTATATTACATTTATGTATTATCATTAGTATTTCTTCTATTAAGATTGGGCATTAATACAATGTAAAGAGACTAGTACAAGTTAAGTTTATTTCTTATGAAGAAAGTAGTGGATTCTATAGAGTAGTTGTTTATGAAAGAAAAAGTTCACTAAATTGACTTACATGAGAATTCAATTACTTATATGTCTATAGAAATCCTCATTGTGATAATTGTATAAGTGATTTCTTGACTTGAGATATTCAAAGCATCTCATATAGGGGTTGTCATATTTTGAAACTATTTATGACTTATTATAGTCAATAGTAGTTTAATCGATAGTCAATAGACATAGCATGCACTATATGGAAGTAGTTGAGTGATCAACATAAGATTCATCACCCTAAAGTAGTTAAGAAAAATATTTTGTTGTTTTCTATTAATAATGATTCAGTAAATCTTTGGTCAAGGTGGAATGACATTTTAAAAATAGTTTTTAGATGTCATTAATTAAATTAATTACTAATGGTGAAGAATTAATATGACTGGACTCAAATAAAGTATACATTAATTTCCTACTCTATGTATAATTATAACATTGTATGATAAAAATATTTAACTATATAGAAATTCATATATAAAAAGATTAGTCAAAACCACTTTGACATTCTTAAGTATTTAAGTAGTCACAATGTATTGCTAGATGTCAAAGATTTATAGATATAAATTATTTAATTAGACCTTTAATTCTTCTAATCCATTTAGAATATTACTTGTATGGTTATGGAAATTCTCATTCAGATGAGTATATAAGTGATCGTTTGACTTTAAATCACTAAAGTATCTCATATGGGAATTGTTATATTTTTGACATTACTTATGACCTATTTTAGTCAAAGGTAGTTTAATTGGTAGTCATTAGATATAGAATGAATTATAAAAAGATAATTGAGTGATCAATATAGGATTTATCACCCTAAAATAATTATAATAAATATTCTATTGTTCTCAATTAGTATTAATACAAAAAATCTTTTGGCCAAGATGTAATGACATTTTGTAAAAAAGTTTCTAAATTTCATTAATAAAATTAATTACTAATATTAGAAACTAATATGATTGGACTCAAATAGAGTCGACATTAATTTTATACTTTATTTCTAATCGAAATATTGTATAATGAAATGATTGAATTATATGAAAATAACAATGTATAAAAAGATGTGTCAAAATTATCTTGATATTTCTAAATATTTGAGTGATCATGATGTGTTGTTAGATGTTAATCTTGATCTATAAATATGAATTGTTTAATAGAGAATTAAAAATGAATTAAAGAATTTAATTTATTTAATCCTAAATATGATTTAGGGTTATAATTTATATCCGTTACCAACATATTTGAGAATCTAATAGGTCACACATAAAGAACGAGTTGAAGAGAGAAAAAGTATTTTAATTAAGTTGGACTTGATTATAAAGTTTGAGAAACTTTAAAATTAAATATGAAATATTTAATAAATAAGAACCAATATGAGATATTAGATCTAATTTGACCCTAATTGGTATTTAATTAGAATTAATTATATAATTCTAATTAAAGTTTAACTGAAATTGGAAATTTATTTCAAGCAAATTACTAAAAAGTCTAAGACTTATTATAAGTTGGCTTAGGCTCCAAGGGAGCTAGGCTTAACATATTAGCCTGGCTCTAGCTCAACTGACCTAACTTGGCCTAAAGTCAATAGACTTGGTCTGGCTTAACTGGGCTTTAGGCCAAGCTTAATTTTTTTCAAATTTGGGCTTCGATTCAAACTCAACCTTGGTAACTTGAGCTTGGGTCAGTTACCAATTTGATTTGTACTTTAATTTCTTTTCCGTCTCTTAGTTTCATAAAAATGATTTCTCTTTTCTTTACCTAAAAAAACAAAAGAATTGTTAGTTATGATTTAAAAATAAATAAATAAACTAGGAAAATGAAACTTTCCCCGACAACGATGCCAAAATCTGACATGTGTTGTTAAAGGTGTACAAAATTAAATCTTTATTTTACTTTCAATTTATTAATCAATTTAGTATAAAGCAAATAAGAGTCGATCCTAAGAAAAAAGTTAATTTACTAGTTTAGTTTATTTGTCAGTAAGCTCATTATAATATTTTTAACTAAAAAGATTCCAATAAGTAGATATCAACCTTTGAACAAGTGAAAGTCATCATAAATACAACATAAACATATAAATGACTTATTCAATTTCAAATTCAGATTTATATATCAACAATTCAAACTTAAAGTGTTGATATCCTAACAATTTTGCTTATATGAAAGAAATTTTATCATAAAGGAAGAAAACCATAATCAATGCACTAACACATAATATCCTTTTAAACCAAAATTATTAATATACAACGTTAAAACTTAAGAAAAAAACTTGCGATATATTCTTGGAACCACACAATCAATATTCAAAAGTTAGAAATTATTGCCATTGGCATAATTCATGATTATCAAAATATATATAATGCTGGAATTTTTTAGTGGTGAAATGAAGTCCTACAAATATGAAATTTTTCGTTTAGAAAACTTATACTCATACTTCATTAACGACCAAATTTCTTTCTAATATCACACATCTTCTATGAAAGCATGATTAAAGTAGTTTTGCAACTCTAAATGATCCAATAAAAGCAAAAAAGATTAATTTCACAAATCTGAGTCTTCTAGAATAAAACAGTTTTTCAGCTACTTTCAATCAAACTTTAATGTTCAATTCTAACTTTTGTTTCCTACCAAACCAAGATCTAAATGATCACTTAAACATAAATCAAAGTTAATAAAAATTTAAATCAGTTTTGATTTAAAAAAGATAGAGTCGTAATGTTAGCAATATATCATACACAATTCAACTCAATTTTCTAATTAACTATTTCTATCAGTCATATAGGCATTAAATAATAATCAACTTGGTGTAACTACATGATGAATTATCACTTGGTTAATCAAGATTATTGTTTAAGTACAATCATCACATGGAGTGATCTAACCTCACTTTAAAATAGGCATATATAAACTTAACAATATTTCATGTTCAACCTAAATTTTCAACAGCTGGGAGATCAATGTAAGAAGATATTTCAACATCTAAATTGCTTCTTAAAATCAAACCAACTTGATTAATGATTTCAAGGCTAAGAGTAAAGTACAAAATCTTAACAAACCCTTACAATTTTCAATTGGACAACTCCTATTTCAACTTGTAATACTTTTAAAGTAATCCTAATTTTGCGTTTACATATCTAATTCAATCAAGACACATGTGTCTACATAATTCAACTAATAAAATAGCTTTCTAGGAACTAATGAACCATTCAAAGAAAAATTCTAGATATGCCACAATGCATATTAATCAATATTTTTGTATGAAATATCTAATACATAGTTCTTTTAAGCATAATACATTAAGCTATGCTATTTTTCAATTTAAGAAGAGATTAAACATACATAATAAAGCACATTTAAAGGAAAATAAAAACTTGGATAGCTTGAGTGAAATTTCTAGCAATGTACAAAATCAACATAAACTTGATCATTCTCTATTTCAACTCTGCATTTTTCTTGCGAATAAATCTTTAAGTTCAATTTTAAACCTTAATGAAAGTAAGCCAAGTTATTAATAAGAAGTTAAATTTACAAGTTTTACTTTAATCAATTATAAGGCATATAGAAAGGAACATCCAGTTGTCTTCACATATAAGATTAACCTTATCAATATGCTGAAGTTAGGAAAAATTTGAAATCCAGAACAATTCAAAATAAAGAAACATATAAATTTAGCTAAGTCACTATATGTATAAAACAGAGGGGCTTCAAATCGAGTCTAGAAATCAAAGGAAAAAAAACATAAACTAACCTAATATTCATAAATGAACAAGCAACTTTTTTTTAAAATTTTATTCATACAATTTTGACATATCTTGATAATCCGAGACATTTAACAAATTAGATACAGAAAACCAACTAGCCAGTTCCTACCTTTCCCTTTTAACTCTTTAGAATTGAACTAGCTTAATTCAAACATCAAAACACACATTAAGCCAATGTTTTCAAAACCGAACCGAACCGGACCGTACGGTCCGACCAAATTTTTTTTGAACCGGTCAGTGGTCCGGTTCGGTTTTTCCTAGAAACCTCTATGTATAAAAACCGGTCGGTTTCGGTCGGATCGTACGGTCTGGTCCGGTTTTTTTGCAACAACGAAACCATTGGTCAACCGAAAGTATACTGACCGGACTGCATCGGAAGGGGTGATCTAAATCTTGACAAAGGCAGAGGGAAACAGGGAATGAAGAGTTGTTCTTCTCATCTCTAAAATCGGTTCCATCGGAAGTAGACGGTTGACGGCAGCCCAAGAAGAAGCGGAAGTTTCAGTCGTCGAGTTCTTCCTCAGTAACGTCAAAGAGAAGTGAAAAAGCTCGACCTTTAGTCCTGACGATCGACGTTATCATTGTGCTGCTCTCACGGTGAAAAAGATAATGAAGTTGTATCATTTTCTGACGAGTCACTAACAAAGAAACATCTACATCTTAGAAGAAGAGTCTAGATTGAAGTAGAGAGGACACCATAATCCTAAACATGAAAGGAGTATTAAGATTTGCGTGAGGATGAGGTTTAACTTTTTTAGAGTTGCGTGAGGATGAGGCTTAGCTTTTTTAGATTTGAGTGAGGATGAGGTTTAGCTTTTTTAGTTAAGAATGGACTATTAGAGTTGCATTAGGATGGAGTTTGGTTATATACTTATAGTCTGAAACAGTTGCAGGGCAGGTTCAGTTAATTTATGTTTGTTTTTAACTTTTTATTAGAATTCTTGCAACAATCGGCTTTGTTACTAGCATTCCATCGTTAACAAAGCCGATTATCTAAAATAATTTGGCTTAACTCCTCTTTGGTATTGTGGAGATTTGTAACATTTAGAAATCTATTTTATATTAATTTTTGTAATATTTAAAACTTTATTTTATATCAATTTATGGTAGTGATAAGAACATCTACTGATGGTCAGTTCATATCTTATTTTGATTATATTTAAGTTAAAATTATATTGTATTACAAGTTTACAATTGAGAATAATTTCATACGTTACTAATTTGTAATTTATTTTAATGCAGTAGAAGAAGTG
>JANVCL010000003.1:9156510-9170468 GCA_026546855.1 Erythroxylum incrassatum | reverse complement strand
GATTTCCTCCATGCTATGTTTTGTATCAAGGACTTCATTAAATCAATTTAAGATCAACATCAAATCCATAAACGTATAAACATCGAAATAATGAAAATTTTCTTTATTAATCATAAAATGATTTATAAAATAAGTGTTAAAGGTGATTGTCTTTAGAGCACTTTTCTAACATATACCTTTATGTCCACCGACACCATAGTACATCTCATTTCAAATGCTCACAACTCTAGGGAGTCTTCTACTCTATACTTTATTTTTGTGTATTATTTTTGTGACATGTGAGCATCTTGTGCATATATTGGGCCAATGTATGATTTAAGTATAGGGGAGTGAATGCATATATTATGATGAACTATGTGATTTGTGTTTGAACTCATGAATATTATGATTCATATATTGATTATTCCTCATGATAGCCTCACAATTTCTTATTGTTGTTTATAAATAATCCTCAAGTGATGATACGTTTTTTGTTTTAAGTTATAATGCATGAAAAAGACAAGCATGATTATTGTTTTTCATTAGATTACTTTAAGTATCTCATTGGTTTTGTTAATGAACGTGTAGAAGATAGATGCATTTTGACACCTATTTGAGCTTTTAACATATGAGCATTCTTCACGTTTGTGCTTATGCACAGCTTTTTGTTATGTGTTATCAAACATAGCTTGATTATGCTAGAACTTGTTTTTGAATGCATACTGAGACCACATTTTTGATTAATTTATGTATAAAGATAATAAGGGCACTTAGGATAACTATTTTTGACCTAAACAAACCTACTTTACTCTTTATCCCAAGAAAACCAATTTGAGCCTTACCTTTTCTTTTCTTGGATGTATCTTTGTTACAAGCTACTTTTATCCTTCTTTTGTTGTTGTTGATAATGATTTTAAGCCCCTAAATTAAAGGAATTATATAAAGTTTATTCAAATAGGAATTTGACTATTTCTATAAAAGGTAAATTAGTTGATTCAAGTTGCATTGTTTTGATTTTTCATTTTTTATAGATTGGGGGAGAAGTATTTAAAAAAATACCCTCTTTTATTTTCTTTATAAAATAATAAAAAATGTGAAAAAATTAATAAAAGATAAAGAAAAAGAAAAAGGAATGAGGTGATAAAAAAGAACGTTATTTCAATCAAGTGAGTTTTGGACAGAATTAAGTTGAAACTTATGTGGATAAGTTTGTGTGATTTCCTTCAATTTACTAAACCTAAAAACTTCCTTTTGTCATACCGTACCTAAGCTACATTACAACCCTTATCAGGTCCCTTTGATTTATGCATTAGATTCATCTTTGTTTAGTGGTGAAGATATGATTCATGAACCAAATTATGGAAATAACTTGCTATGCTTTGATTTGAAAGTTTAATGAACCCTAAACACTTTAAGTGTATAGAATGATATCCATAAGAGAGTGTTAAGTCTTGATTCATTTGATTTTAATAGAATTAATGAGACGTTATGTTTTCATTTTTTAACAATGTGTCATATATGTGCTTGTTCTCTTAGTTGTTATTTTATCCTAAACCTTTAATGTGTATTAGCTTTTAGGATATTTCTAGATATCATTAAAGAAGATGAGAGGTTGTTACAAGGATGATTGATTTATTGAATTGGTGTATGCTTGAGGACAAGCATAAGTTCAGTGTGGAGGAATTTGATAAGATATAATTTGATTATGTTAATTGGAATCATTTCTTTTGTTTTGAATACATTTTAGAGCTTAAATAGAAATTTTAATTTTTTTTTTACGAGATGACAAGGGGAGATTGAATCAAATTAGAGCATTATTGGTCAAAATCACAAATTTTAAGAAAAGTGGATAGATTACTACAATAGATAATTTGAGATCACGCCTAATTCTATATTCACTTTAAGAATTAGAATTCAATTAGGAAACTTATTTAGGTTTGTTTATGATAGGAATCTTTTCAAAATAGAAGTAAACTAGGTTTTAAGTAGGAAAATAAAAGAAAAACACGTCTGCCACCTTCTCTGACGTTCTCTTTTTGTTTTCTTAGTAGTTTCTCTCAATCTTTCATCTTTTCTTCTACTTTTGGTGTTAAAACTAAAGTCGTGTATGGCTAAATCCAAATATTCCGATTTAAGGGGATTTGAAACTCTAGTTGTAACCATGTGAGGCTTTTATTATGAACTTATATCCATGTTTTAATTCAAGTATTTCTTGTTTTGTATTCTTATATTTCATAAACAATTAATATTGATTGATCTGACAAGTTAATTTAATATTGATTATTCTATATTTATCCATAAATTCAGTGATATTGTCGTGAAAGATTGCTATATGTAACAAATAGGTTATTTTTGAATATGCATATTTAACTCATGAGAAACAAGAAAAATAAGTAAGATAGTTGTAGCTATCTCAATTATTTAATTTAAGATCTAGTCTTTTTTATTAAGCTTATTCCTATCATTTAATTGATATGGATTGCTACCATACCTAATCAATTGATGGTAAGTTTTAGTTTGAATGATAGGTTTGAACTAATTAATTTAGAAAAATTTGAGACATATTATGACTAGTATAATATGTTTCAGACTAACTGCTTGAACTGTGAAAATATTCTTTTTAGACTAATGATCAAAGTTATAATTAAATGAGATTATCTCTTGAATCGAAGATAAGTACTCTTGAATTTCTTACTTTTATATTCAATTGATTTAATTTGATTCCTTATTAATTTTATTTAATTAGTTAATTAACCATAAACTTCCAATTTGTTTTGTTACTTGTTAAGAAACTAGTTTTTAATTTTTAGTTCTATTAGGATTTGACCTAGTTCTATTACTATTACAAGAAGTTAAAGAATCATAATTAATTTTGAGAACTTCGACAACCCTATCAAGTTCCTCTTTACTGAAAAATGATTTCACAAAGGTTGTTATTCACCTTGTTTGTCGAACTACTGTAAAGTGGCTTACATTTTCTCTTTCTTATCATTTTTAAATTATTATTTATTTTTTATTGATTTATGTTAAGCAATTTTTTATTCTTATATAAATTAATTGTTGTTAAATTGAGTTCATTAGCTAAAAAATTTTATTAAATTTTTGGATCAATGAACGTTTAGGCCCCCTCCTTTAACTTGTTTGGCCAAAACATTTTCTTCACAGATTCGTTGTAGTCTTGTGCTACATCATTGGGTACTAACCATGTTTTAGTCTTTATATTGTGAGGAGTATTAGTCAAGACTTGAGTTGCTCGTCCCTTGTATATTAGTGCCCTGACTGTTGCTAACGCTCTCCAAATTTGTCTCCACAATCTCTGACCTCACTCACAAATTCTTCTCCCACGTTTTGATTTGGTATCTATGTATTAGTTTGCCGGATATTCTTTTTGAAGGCAACTTCTTGTTCTTGATCTAAAAAACAAATTCTATTGACCATTGTATTCTAGGAGTTCCAAATCTTTCGTCTGAAGTATTAGAGTGTAGGGACTACTTGAGATAACCTTAAGAAGCAAATGACATCATTGATTACATCACGATTGTGCCAAATTTTGCTTTCAAAGTCAAGTTTCTATTATTACCTCTTTTCTTACTGTGCTTTTATTTTACTTGCATACTTTTGCGACACTACCTTCTTTATAAAAGGAAAACGTAACCCTGTCACTTTCTCCCCTGCAAGAGGCCTTCATATTTATATTTCACGTCATCCTATAGTAGTCAAATTTTGTGTAATAAGTGTATAAAATCTATCCAAGCTTTAGATACCAAATTTGCAAACTCATATGAACTTGTTAACCTACAGTTTAGTTTAGGATGTCTAATTTGGTTGAGGGAAAAAAAAAACTCAAAATCTTCCTTCTTACCAGTTGTCGGTTGGAAAAAGTAACTGAACTTTATAAGGTTCCTTGGCAGCAACAAGTTACAAGAAGGAATTACAGTCGTCTTAGTTAATTTTGGTCTAACACGCGACTCTTCCGTAGACAGAGGTGCTTATTCGATCAACTTAACAACTACGTACAGTCTATGGACATGAACTACCGATTGACACCTCGCTTGCTATGATAGCACCTCTTTGTTTTGCCATGTAAAGTCCAACATGATGCATTAAATCCTGTCAGAAATCAAAAGTAAAGAAAGATTTTTGTCCATACATCAAAGATGCCATGAAAGTGATTACCTGGGGATGATGATTTTTGGCTATGTATGAAGATGCTTGATTGATGATTACCTGGGGATGAGTTAAAGCGCCTTTGGAGGCGTGAAGTGGAACATCGAAGGTAGCACAACCATCAGAATACACCACCACCTCCTTCAGAGGGGTAAGAAGTCCCAGATTTCTGGCCGACAATGTTGAACAGACAAAGTCCAGCACGCAAATGTCTGTGCATATACCCACAACCACTATCTGCAGTTATGTCATCAGATATCAGATGATCGACGACCATTGTTTGGTATTTCCAGCGGAAGAGATGGGTATTGTCCACTTACAGTTTTTATTTGATTGTTTTTCAACCAGTCCACGAAAACATTGGAACCATCATCCTGGATCGACCCCAAAAATCCGTCGAAGCAGTCTTTGCGCCTGATTGTTACGTTCGCTTCTTGTTCTAACCACTGCAAAGCTGCATGGGATAAGAAATCAACATTAGAGGGAGAAACACCAAAAAAATCAAACATCGGAGGTAGAAACAGAGAAACTAAGTCAGAAACAGAGAAACTAAGTACTCCCATGATTAGAGAGTAACTCGTAAGAAGCAACAAAGACTTTACTTTGAGAAGTTAAGAAAATACCGGGAACTAAATTAGATTCGTCAGTGCCAGCAATACAGTGTGGAGGATAAGGGTCCTCAGGCTTGTCAGGATGATGAGAGTCAAGAAACGCTATTATAGGCCACCCCTTCTCACAGAACTGCTTGGCAAGCCTTGCTGATTCGTTAATCATTCCTGTAATCTGCCTATCTGGTTCTCTTGGAGCCTGGAAAAACAAATAATTACACTCAACATAAGCAAATTTTTAACCATCATAAAAAGATGAGTGAAGCTAAAAGAAGGAACTCGAGCTCTGCAGAGTACTGATTCTTATGATCATATTCAACAGAGAAGGAAAGAAAGCGATTTAGGCTTGTGAAAGATGATATTAAGAATAGTTAAAAGATTGAGAACAAGTTAAATACCAAATTTCCAGCTCCAACAGTGCAAAAGCCATTAATGATGTCTACAAGAACAAGGCCAATCACGCTATCTTCAGGCAAAATCACTGTTTCCAGATCAAAAGGAAGCTCTTTTTTGACAAGTTCAATGGCTTCAGATACCATTTTCACTTAGAATACCAACGTAAAAGTAAAACGCAGTGATTACGAATTCAACTTTCGCAACCAATATAAAGACGTTTGAAGTGGAAGACCATGCAAGCATATCCTTACCACATATCCGTCCAAGCGTCAAGTCCTTCCATTGTTATCATAAACCTGTAACAAGATAAGTATTTACCACAAGCCAACAAAACCTCCATTGTCACACCAGTCTCAAATTAGTGCAACCTACAATGATGTATGCATGACTTTAGCGATCAATTATTGAAAATAAAATGTGATCAGGCTCCACCAAATAAAAAGAATCTCAGGCTGGTCCATTCACCGGTAACCCATTAACCTCATAATGACTTATTAGCCTCCATTAAGCTGTCGTAGCCGTTGATTTAAGAGTTCAGATCTTCTGTCTAGTTTTACTCTGTTCTATTCTGTTTCATAAAATCTCAGTCATTTATTTTGTGGATCTTACATAGATTCTATGCGAGACTCACATAAATAAATAGCTGAAATTTATTGGATACAATAAGACACCGTAATATTGAATAGGAGATCTTAATTCTTGATTTAAGCTATTCGTTGTAACGGAAACGCAGTCGATGTATGTTTCAATGCACTGCGCAAGCATATTAATTATTTATATATTGGAAACTCCCATTCTTTATTGTGCATCCACTAAACCTGGAGGTAACTGATAACCTGCAAATCAGGCTATTCAAGTAGGTTATTTAATAAATTAATCATTTGTTTTAGATTCTACATTAAAATGCAAATCACAAATTAATCAATTCCTTTAGATACATGTATTATTTAAGTTAGATAACTAACAAACCATGTAATTCAAATAAATTATTTACAAACCTAATTATATACCACTCAATTCAAAAGGTAAATACTCACTCGGAATTGGATGTAGACCAATTTCACTTTTGACGAACAAATAGATATTCTTATATAACAAATTGCCTTCTTACAAATAGGTAAGTTGATTACGGGTCGCACCACCTGCGAGAAATGTTTCTGGGGTTGAGGAAGCCTTGTTAAGTTCCGCATTCACACAGGTACTAAGTTGAAACGATCCAAATACTAACGAGCAGTATTAGAGTCGTAGATAATGTTATGAATATCATATCGGCATTGGATTTGGTTTTAATATAGTAATTTACTAATGTCGGTTAATATCAGGTATTATTTTGAGTAATTTTTTAAATTTATAAAGTAGTCTTTAAATTTTTTTAAATTGCAAAATAGTCCCTCAATATATAGTTTATAATTTTGCATTAATCATATCTCCAAAAATCATAATAATTGAAATTTAAAATAACAACAATCTATTTATTTTTATTAATATTATTTCACATATTTCATATATAAATAATAACTATTAATATAAAAAAAGATCATTTAATCATTATACAAATATAAAATTAAGGACAATATAAAGTATTTAAAATATTATAATTTCATTATATAATAAAAAATAATTACATCAAATAAAAAGATGAAACTTGGAACAAAAACATTTACAATTATATTTATATTGCATAATGCGTAATGCATATATAGATATATAAGATGTAACGTATACATCAAATATAAGTGAAATTAAAAGAAAATGAGAAATAAAAATTAGATCTTTATTCAATCGAATACATGCTTAAATAAGATTGAATATAATTCTCATTTGGTACAAAATCTTTATTAATGAGAGAAGACTCACCGACACCATCACTCAAATTCATTAGGTACAAAATCTTCATTATTGAGAGGAAATTCATCATCACCGCTATTCAAATTCATTATACCAAATGATATGTTAATACTTTTTCATTCAAGATTATCATCCAAGTCACTCTCATTTATTAAATTCGATTCATCATAAACTCAATCTGTCAAAAGATTGATATGATCAAGTTAAATTGAATCTACAGAACTATTTGTTTTTATTGAAATATCTAGTAAAAAATTAAATTAAATTATTAAAATTACAAGAAATTATATCTAACTTAAATAATAATAATATCATACCTTTCTCAAAACTTTAAATTATATCAAACAAAAATCAAGTTATTTAATCTTTTGTGCTCCAATATATTCATTTTTTGGAATCGATGAATTAAAAAATCAACTCGTTCAACCTTTTGGGGGGTATTGGGGATCGAGTTAACGACAGGTGGGATAAATATTTGTTTTTTATTTACATTTTAGTCCAACATTTTTTAAAAGTTACATTTTAGTCCTGAAATTTCGTTGATATTTTTATATCAACTGGTACTGGCTAACGGTATAAAATGAGTGGGTACTATACTATTTTCTGACCAGTACGATATGGTACCCACATCTATGATCGTAGCAAGTGAAAGGAAATAGTTTAGTGTTTCCGTTATATATAAAATGAGTTGATATTAAATATTTATTTTTACTTTTTGTTATAAGTAATAATGTGTAAAATATGATAATTTAATAAAATAATAACAAGTTTTACAATTTTATTTATTAATAACAGTAATCAATCAAATCAATTACTAATTATATGTAAAAATGAAGATAAAATCAAAATTGATAATCTTATTTATTAGTATATTATATAAGAAAATTTTAATAAATTAATAAATATATTATTAATCATGAAACAAGTTAACAATCTCATTCTATTGATACTGTCATTACCCCCGAAAAATTAGACATGTAACTCGTAATCGCAACGATTCAATTGTAAGAGCAAAACTTTCTCACCTCGGCTATATGCCCCTGAGCCAACTGGAGCATGTATGAAAGAGTCAGATGCTTCTTCTATTTTTTTTCCTTTGATGCAACTGGGTCATCCTGGATTTGAACTAGAGACTTAACCTATGAAATAAATCATCGTACCTACTATCTATCCAATTGGGAGAGAATCAATAGATTCCTTTTCAGGAGTGATTCATCCTTCTTAAATGTAGCATACAACTCTCCGTTGTATCACACTCTCCAAGCGTGCTTAGATTCAAAATTTCCAATAGAAAAAAAGAAGGGAGGTTTGTGATGCTTTTGAAATCTTTTATATTAGGTAATCTAGTATCCTTGTACTTGAAGATAATCAATTCAGTTGTTGTAGTTGGACTTTGATATGGATTTTTGGCCGCATTCTTCATGTGGCTCTCTTATCTATTCCTTCTTCGAGCTCGGTTTATAGAAAAAGGAGAAAAAGGTATCAGCAACAACAGGATTTATTACGAGGCTCATGATGTTTATATTGATCTATTATGCACCTTTGCATCTAGCATTAGGTAGAACCCATACAATAATTATCCTAACTTTGCTATATTTTTTGTTTCACAAATACTTTTTTGATTATGGATCTACTCCTAGAAATTCAATGCATAATCTTAGCATTCAATATGTATTCCTGAATGATCTCATTTTTCAATTATTCAACCATTTGATTTTACCAAGTTCCATGTTAATCAGATTAGTCAACATTTAAATGTTTCAATACAATAACAAGATGTTATTTGTAACAAGTAGTTTTGTTGGTTGGTTGGTTAATTGGTCACATTTTTTTTCATGAAATGGGTTGGATTGATATTAATCTAGATACAACAAAATAATTCTATTAGATCTAATGTACTTATTCGAAGTACTCTTTCTAAGGAATTCCGCAAAATAGTCCTGTAATTTCGGGGGAAGGGGTGCCTCCTCACAAAGTGGGTTGTAGTGACTAGGTCCAGACAGCTGTTTACCAAAAACACAGGTACTCACAAAGTCGTAAGACCATGTATGAGAGTTGATGCTTGCCTAGTGCCGGAAGGTCAAGGAAGTTGGTAATCTGATGACAGAGGAGCCGATGATTAAAGCCTTAGTGAATGGCAACCATATCTATAACGGTCCTAAGGTAGCGAAATTCTTTGTCTGGTAAGTTCTGACCTGCACAAAAAGCGTAACGATCTGGGCACTGTCGCAGAAAGAGACTCGGTGAAATAGACATGTCTGTAAAGATATGTACTATCTGCATCTAGACAGAAAGACCTTATGAAACTTCATTGTTCCCTAGGATTAGCTTTAGGCCTTTCCTGCGCAACTTACGTGGAAGGCAAAGAAGGCCCTCTTCCAAGGGATCCAAGCCATCAGTATGATACCACTCTAGAAGTGCTAGAATTCTAACTTTGTGTCAGGACCTACGGGTCAAGGATAGTCAAGAAATAGTTAATATATTCAAAATAATTACATATTTACAAAATACCGTCTCAATTCATCCTATTTCATCATATCCAGGATGTGATATAGTTCTAAAGGATGAACTAGATATGTACAATTTCAATAAGATTTCTTTCTTGAACAAAAATCTAATTTTTGATTTATTTCATCAATGCTATGATCAGAACGAGGATGAGTACATGTTACACCACAATTTTGAATAAAAAGAAAGATCAAAAAATAGTAAATATATTCACTGTATCAATAATCGAGCCAAATCTGATGTATCATAAATGATTTGCCTTTTTTATTGATTCCTCCGATTACATCAAAAACAGTTCTTAATGAGATATTTCCTGTTTTGTTGCCCTCACTATTCCCCGGTAGAGAGGCAGAATGGGCCAAATAACTCTCAATTTTGATGACCGCACGTTGCTCATGATGCTGTATTCAGCACAGCTACAGATTGTCGATGAACTATTGTGTTGCGGATTCACATGGAAACAGAATTAAGAACCATAGAATCGAAGACCAAGACCAGAAGAACCAGGATAAAGTATTTATGTCTGCCATTCTGTTGAAAGGACCACAAATGAGTAACTGTAAAGACACCGCCATTTGTAACAAGAAACCATTTCTTTACTGTTGACATTCAAAATTTACAGTATAAAGGTGAAGAAAGAAGGAAGCGTATAATCATAGAAGAGGTTCAGAAAGTTCCATCTCATTGGAATTCTGCGGCTGTGTTTCATGTTTATTCATGCCAACAAAGTCTATTCCAAGCCATTGCCAGGGCCAGCAAGCATATCTGGTCTTGCGTGAGTCTTCTCGGGTTTCAAACTCTTCAAGCTGATTACTGAGTTCTTCTAACCTATCCCTGAACCTAGATGCTCTTACGTCGGCTAAGCTCAACGACTTCTCTGCAGCCTCTCTGGCTGCCATTGCAGCTGCTGCTGTTTCTTCTTTGAATTTAAGCTTCTTCTCTGATTCTAACAAGGCTTGCCTAGCCTCTTCAAGTTCCTGCTTAACGGTAGACAACTGCATTGCCAGAAAAGGTTAATTAGCTTCCTAGTCTTTTCTTATATGTCAAACAGTGGCATTAACAGGGCATCATCACTATATCATGATCTAACCAAATGGGTCAGCTGTTGGACCAATCCAATAGGGTACAAGAGTGTGGAGGGTGTATACTAGGAGAAATAGGGGGACACGTGGCAGCAATGAAGGGAGGGATTCTGTTATGCACGAGGAAGTTGTTACGAGAGAGGACTGATTAGTAGGGAGGTGGTTACGTAGGGAGTACAGAAAGGCAGTAGAGCGTGGAATCGGTCTTTGGCTTGGAACTTCATAGCTCTGGGAGTTGTAACAGATTGCTTACGGCTAACCTAGAGTGCATACCTGAGCCACAAACTCTTGTTCAACCGCTCTGCCTGCAGCAGCTTCTTGCTCTGCTGCTATTTTCCACCTTGAAATTTCTTCTTCAGCAGCAGCAATATCCATCATCAGCCCTTCAATCTGCAATTTCACAGAAGCAACATGAATATGAGCCCAAGATAATTTTTGACGTACTTCATGAGTCTCGAGAGTTAATCAATGCAGAAAACTGATTCCCACACAAGTTCCAATGGTAAAAGCAGCATGCAAGATAATGTTGACTTACACTTTCATTTGCCACCCTCTCTTTCTCTTCAAGTTCTTCCATCATGAGCTTTCTATGGTTTAGCTCGTTGGCTTGACTCTCAACGTGTTCTTTAAGTAACCTCGACTCTGCCCTTAATACAGTAAAGTGGGTAAGCCAGAAGACTGCACCGTAAGTTGAGAACACACAGTGCCCTTACTCTATGATAACTTTAAGGAAGCTCAAAGTACCTTAATTCCTCCGCAGAATGCCGGAGCTCAATGATCTCAAGCTGAGATTCCTTGACGATATTCTCCAAAGCAGCAGCCTATGATCAATATGGATTGCATGAGTAATAAGGATTTTTAAACATACACGACTTGAAGGTATATCAAAGATGAAACTTGAGACTAACCAAAGTGTATATTTCATCCTCCTCCTTGTCCAAAGAGCCCCGATCAGTTGAAACCTTACTATCTCCGATGATCTTACCGAATTTGAAATCTATTCCAGACTCCCTCAAACCATTCTCTGCAGCTCGAATAAATTCATTTGGTTTTGAATGTTCATCAAATAAAATATTCTGAGATAAAGCCCCTCTAAGTAATGAGTTGATATGCTCTTTCTCCTTAACCAATAGACTCACTGTTTCATTCAAAGCTCTCACTTCATTACTCTTTTCCTCCATTAAATGCCCTGCTTTTTCAACAACAACTCTAGTCAACTCGTAAATTGATTCCATCCCTGCCAAAGAAGCGCGGATATTCTCCTCCATGTCCATTTGCTGCGGTAGGAAAAGGGATTCTGACAACTCTGAATCAGAGTGATTAGCATCAATTATCTTAATCACGTCAAAAAGATGATCATGAATTTTTGCCACCAAATTCAACTGATCAACCAACAACGGCCTTTGCAACTCAATATTCGACTCCAAATTTCTCAACTTGACAGCATACTCATCAACCAATCCTCTCAACTCTAATGTTTCCTTCTCAACCAAACTAGACTTCTCCAACAAATCATTCTCAATCTCATTCACCTTCCCCTCCTTCTCCACCATAACTTTCTCCAACTTCTCAACCAAAGAAGCTTTCTTCGCAACCTCATCTCTTAACCCACTAATCGTAGCTTCGAGCTGCGAAACCTCAATAGCAATCTCATAATTCCTCTGCTCCATCTGCTCTCTAGCCTCATTCCTAGACTTGTTCGTTACATCAATCTGTTTCACAAGCTCCTCAACAATCTCATTCGTCCTCCTAATAACCCCGTAAGCAATTGCTTGCAATCCATTATATTTGTGCGACCTGGGTAATCCATTAGCTGCAAAATTTTTGAAGATACTAACTTTCCCGGAAATTTTCTCGATTCCACTCATAAGCATATGCCTCGAATTCTCAATTTCAATTTCCAACCATTCCCTAACCTTAACCGTCTCATCAAGCTGCCTCGTAATTTCATTCTTCAACTTACTAATCTCGCTCAATTCAACAGAAGCCCTATCTCTAGCTCTCAAAGCCTCTTCCTTTTCTCTCAAAGCTTCGTCCCGTTGCCTCGCGAACTCGTCTCTCTTCTTAACTGCGTCGTGAGCCAAAGCCTTTAACCTACTGAACGAGACTTGGAGTTCCGATTTCGAACTCTCGGCGGCTTCGCGCAAAGCTCGCTCGCGATCAAGCTCGGCGACTAGCTCGCGAAACTTCTCGACGGAGACACCTTCGGTGCTTTCGATAGGAATGGGATCCTCTCCCTCTAGGTCGCTCAGCACCACGTCCTCGCCACCGGCGGCTTCCGACATGTGGGAAGAAACAAACGAATATTACAATGGTCGGTCAATGGAACACAAGCCGGTCAACAACAGCAACAATAAGAACAGAAACAACTTGGTTAGATCATATCGTATTGCAGAAGCGACGGAAATCAGGAACAAGACAACAGCTTTGCGATGACTTGCAAAAAACGGCAAAGTTTGGAGGAACCAAAGAATGGAACTTTGAAGACGAAAAGATTTCAACTTAAACTTTATGGGATTGAGATTTTTGGGTTTTGGAGAAACCAAATCAAAATAGAGATCATCAACCAAAAACTGAACAAAGACGTAAGCTATTTACCAACCAGTCTCTGGCTCAGTCTGTGTCTCTAGTTGTACGTTTCCGTTTATGTTTTAAGTTTCTGCTTGAAAGCAAGGAAATAAGGAAGAAGCCTATAAGCGATTGAAAAGTTTTTGGGGGAACATCAACTAACACGATATAAGCCCAACAAGATTTTGACAGAACTCCAATACTTAGGGCTTCTACATCTGACCAGTTAAACTAGGGAATGGGCCTTGAATGTTTCAAAACGAATCAGATTCTCTATTTTAATTAACCAGTTTTTTTAGGGATAATTAACCAGTTTTTATCTATTCTATTAAATTTCTTCTATATATTTATGTAAGATTAACATAAATATGTGAATAAAATTAGGTAACATAGGATTAGAACATCCTAATAAGAACAGGAAACTCCAACCCTATTTTAAAGTGTCGATGATGTGACAACTACCTTGTGCCTAGTATGTTAAACATGTAATCACAGTTTTAAAAATTGGATTGGACTGGTTAGTTCGATCGGTGACCGGTCGGCTATTCGATCCGGTTCACTCTTAAAAATCGGTTCTCAATTGAATCAGTGAGAACCGATCCAACCACTGGTTCAATAAATTTTTTATTTTATTTATTTTTAATATTATTTGGTATATTTTGTATTTTGTAATATTATTAATATTATATATAATTAAATATAATTATTGTATAATTATGATGTCACACCGGTTTGACCAGTGGTTGAACTGGTCGAACTAATCAAACCGGTGATCAATAAAACTTCCAGTTCGATGTTTGAT
>JANVCL010000003.1:9131301-9142306 GCA_026546855.1 Erythroxylum incrassatum | reverse complement strand
AAGGACATTTGTTGCTTCTCTCTCTTTATCGTCTGAACGTTTGGTGTTGATTATTGGAACCCGTGGTCCTTAAGTTATGATGTGATGTGACTCCACTTCTTACTTTTCGATAACTTCCCAGGGTTGAGCTATCTGTATCTTTACCTCTATCTGTTAGGATATTTTATGAAAAACTTCCCCCAGATATGATCAGTTCCACTCTATGAAAGGAATCTTAAAAGCCAATAAGCCACCCGAAACCTTATTTCACGTTATCAACTTTCTGCAAAAAGTAATTCCACCCGTCACACATCTCCATTAAATTTTCTGCAAGTCAATACCAAACCCATGTTTAATCCGCTCCGCTCCAAAGGTTTTATGATCACCGTGTTGTCTTTTCTCGCTTCAAAGGTGAGGAAGGATGGAGGAAGAAACAATAATGAATTGAAGTGGAAATTGTTTTATTGTTTAACGTGTCAACCATGTTTAATATAGTATAGAGACTTATCATTATTACAGGACTAAAATAACCAATGAAGACCACGAGCCCGGAATTATAGAACGAAGGGATGACAATGGCAATAGGATGTCAGTTTCTAAGATATAAAATTTGCGTTTGAAGGATTCCAGATCCAGACAATTATTGCATTAGGTAGTCAATTGTAAAGGTGACCCCACATCAAGTAGTTTTACGTTTTATGGATAGAAAAGTATGTGAAACTTGACAGAGTACAGAGCCATTTAGGAGTTGACTGTGAAATATTACAGTCTGGTTTTGCTTGCTCGTGACTTTACGTTCTAGATTTCTTTAGCTTTATTAGAAAGACTTCACAAGTTCATCACTTGCGTGTTTGTCTCTCATATAGCCCAGTTGGCTTCCAACCTTTGTGTTCCTGTTTTGAGGTTTGGGTGTTTCGCTTGAAGAATTACATGTAACTGCTAATTATGCATAATCAGCTACGGCAACTGTTGAACTGGTCATATCCTTGACGGCCATCTAATTTTCTTGGTCTATGTTTCACATCGCCGTCATAATTCAGAAACTTCGTTTCAATTATGTCAATCTCAGTCGAAGACACAGTAATCTATAAAACCCAGTAGTTTATAGCCTCCAAAGATCAACCTTTAGATTGCCCAAGTCTTTATTTTTTGCATTGTTTCAGGTATTGCATCGATAGTGGAAGAACTGGGAATAAATCTTTTCTTGAAGATTAATGGTTTATGGTAATTTTGCAGGTGGAGATAGTGAAATAGGTGCCCAATTGAGATAGAAAAGGAAAGAATTGAGATTTGAAGAATCTTGTAGCTGATGGGAGGTAAGAGCTCAAAAGGATCGAGTGGGAGGGATTATTCATTCAGTAGGTCTGCAAATTCATCTTCCTCTTGGAATCAATACGGGTATCAGCAAGCATCACCATATCCATACCCATCTGGCCAACAGCACTCATATTATACGCCTCAAAATCCATACGCTCAACCACCGGTTTCTTCTTATGGTTATGAACCAGATAGGCCACAGCCTCAGAGGAGGTTGGAGAGGAAGTACTCGAGAATAGCTGATAATTACCAGAGCTTGGATCAGGTTGGAGAATATATATGATCTATTTTCATGTGGTCTTTTCCATTTGTTTGACTTCTGTGATATAAAACACTTGGGTCATGTTGGACAAGCAAGAAAACTTTCTTGAATTGACATGACAACTTCCATTGGTAACTAAAACGTCAACGATGTGTAAATATAAGATACGCATGCTGTCCAAAACATCTCGTCGTGTTGTCTTGAAAGTGCAATCCAGAATGCGTGGTGAATTTTTCTGGTTGGACTGTTGGCGACATTAAATGTTTGAGAAGCAATTCCAGAAGTCAAAAACATTCTTTTCAAGATTCTTTGAGGAGATTTAAGCCGACTGTTGTAAGCATAATCAGAGTGCTCGTTACCATCATTTCAAGTACAACCAGATTAATACGGTCGATGATAACCAAATCTTTTATGAGGACTCTTTATTTTAAGGAAAAATCTTGAAGAACATGTTCAAACAAATTTGATTGCCATCAAAATAATACCTTCTTCTGATTGAATTATGCTGTCAATGATAAAATGTTGGATGATCACCCAAAGAACATTGAGGTTAAGCTGAACGAGGAAAATTTCCAACTTTTGGCAAAGAATTGGCTGTAGAACTTTGAACTCAAGGAATACAGGTCGTGGCATCATCTGATCAATTATGAAACTTGTCAAAATAGATTTTCCTTATTTTCTCTCTCCTGCTTATTTCTGGCTGCTTAGCAGGCTGACTTGCCACACTTTCTTTGTTTATGACACAAATGTTTGGCTAGCAGTGTCTGAACGTTATGCAATTTTAGTCTTTCATAAATATGGGAACTACTGACTACAGGTTACAGCTGCTCTTGCACATGCTGGCCTAGAATCTTCTAACCTCATTGTTGGCATTGATTTCACAAAGAGCAATGAATGGACAGGTTTATTCTCATCTTAATGCTTGGAATGAATTGCCTCATCATCCTGCAGTATACTTAACTTTATCTAATAATCAGGTGCAAGATCCTTCAACAGAAAAAGTTTACATTACCTTGGCAGTGGACAAAACCCATACGAGCAAGCGATTTCAATTATTGGGAGTACACTATCAGCATTTGATGAGGACAACAAGATTCCCTGTTTTGGATTTGGAGATGGTGATTTTAACTTAAGTATTCTTGTTGAATTACTACATGATTTATAATTGGGCTACAAACATGATACTCTCTCATTTTGTCTTTGTAGCATCGACACATGACCAGGAAGTCTTCAGTTTCCATCCAGATGAGAGAGTATGCAATGGATTTGAGGAAGTACTGTCACGATACAGGGAAATTGTTCCCCAACTTCGACTTGCAGGCATGGCATGCTCCATCATATCCAGTCCAAAATGGAATACCATTATTTACTAATTGATTATGTATTCTCATGACAGGACCAACATCATTTGCACCGATCATAGAGATGGCAATTACCATAGTTGAGCAAAGTGGCGGTCAGTATCATGTTTTACTGATAATTGCAGATGGGCAGGTAATTCTTTTACAAGATGGATCTCTACTCGAATTGCATTAGCATTATGTCTGATCTACCAGCTTTCTTACTACTTTCAGCCATCAGGAACAGCTGAATCGTACATTGGATATATCATTCAATCAATATTATAATTTTGTGGGAACTCTATGTCCAAACCAGCATGCCACTTCCCTCTTTTGGCTTGAATTCCGTTCTCTTTTTCCCCATAAAGTTGTTTATTTTCTAATGGTTTTGCCATGACTTATTGACATAATAGTTATACATGCATAACATGTAGAGATAAAGCCTACAGTTAATACAGCTTTGAACATTTAACTGAGCATACGTGTGACCTGGTTAGCCAAGCTATATATTTTGTCTAAATCTTTTGGTATGTCTGTTTTTTTTATCTGAAGTCTTTGAAATTTATCATGATAGGTGACAAGAAGTATTGACACACTGCATGGCCAGCTCAGTCCACAGGAGAAAAAAACAATTGATGCAATTGTCAAAGCAAGGTAAACCTAAAGAGTGGAATAACATAGAAGAGTGTGGATTCAAGTTCTTCAACAATTCATTGGTTTGTCTAAATTTATGTTGGTTGTTTCATTGCAGTGAATACCCTTTATCGATAGTTTTAGTTGGAGTTGGAGATGGGCCTTGGGACATGATGAGAGAGTTTGATGATAACATCCCTGCTCGAGCCTTTGACAACTTTCAAGTAAGCTACAATTTCAGTCAATGGTTTGTTACATAATTCACATTTATTTCACGGTCAATTAAGCTTGAACAACTACTTCTCTTTGTTTGTGTTAGTTTGTCAATTTTACAGATATAACGCTGAAGAATGTAAATCAATCCAGAAAAGAGACGGAATTTGCTCTGTCAGCTCTGATGGAAATACCTGCTCAGTATAAAGCAACTATTGATCTTGGCATATTGGGGTAACTATTGCATAGTTTTGAATCACTCTTTTTACTGGTGCAGCATCTCATAAATGCCATTTGCTTGCTCATTTTGGTAGAAACAATAGGCGGAGAGGGAGTTCTCCTGAAAGGGTTCCTTTACCCCCACCACTTTATGGTGCATCTTTCAGCAATATCTCAAAACCTTCCAGCACCAACAGCTTTCAACCACATAAACCTTCCTATTCTGGATATGATACACAATTTGGTGGATACGATACTCCTGTTGCTGGATATGATACACAATTTGGTGGATACGATACTCCTGTTGCTGGATATGATACATCAGTCAGCTCAGCTCTGCCTTCAAGTTCCTATGATAATCAGGTGCTAAGATTGTAAAGTAATTGTTGCAGTATGATCAACTGGTCCGTCATAATATGGATCTATTTAAAAAAAGTGTTAATCGTTTCCATTTCTGTTTCTATGACAGGTTTGCCCCATATGTCTTTCTAATCCAAAGGACATGGCCTTTGGTTGTGGACATCAGGTAAATGATTATTCATCTTCAGTTAGATCATGTAGTGGTGTCTTAGCTGACAAAATGCTTTGATGACTAATTTACAGACGTGTTGCGATTGTGGGGAAGACCTCCAATCATGCCCCATTTGTCGAAGCCCAATAAACACTCGAATTAGGCTCTATTAAGACAACCTTGGTTGCAAATTTCAGACCAGCTGTCTCTTCATGAGGTGGCTTGATCTCATTCTAGCTTGGATCAAATGTCTATTTTCCTGAAGCAGAGATTGGTCAGCCACTGAAAAGCATCCCTGAAGGCCCCCAAGTGATAAGAAATTGAGGAGTAAGTGGTGAAGAAACAGAACCCCCCAGCATTCGTTCCTTATATATTGTCTTTTTTCCACGAACCATCTTCTTATTGCTTAACAATCAGAAAATGGTTTCTAGGTTAGGTTCATGGAGAAAGAAAAAAACAAAAAACAATTGCAACATGTACAGCGTGGACATCTGCATCTTTCTGGATATATTCATTGGCCTGAGATGTATCAAAAATCATGTTAGGCAAAGGATGTTTTAGAGTGCTGTAGAGACTGTAGGCAGCAATCCGAATGATCAAAATCATGATTTGTTTAGTTCTTCAAGGATATCTGGACTGGGAATATGGTTGCTTACTAGAGGTTTCGATGATCAAAAGATTAGGGTTCACATTTGTCAAGAAAAATAAGAATGCACAGCGGCTTTCAGAAACTAGACTTCAGCAGCTTTGTTAGTGCTTATGCTTCGTGTTTGATTAAATGACCCAAGTATTTTCAAAATTTGACACCTCAGAAATGGTTGTCTAAGCAACCGCCTCACTTAAAATGTTTTGCCTCCATTGAAGAAGACGGTTTCCAACAATACGTTGATAAAAATTGCGCCAGTTTCTTCTGAAATATGTGGAGAAACTAAGATGACGTCTGTTTTCTATCTAGCGACCATTAAACTACAACTAGTAGTAACGAGCTCTTCCCGAGTCTAACTCAGGCACCGCTGTGCTTGACAGCAGCTGTTCCTGCATGGTACTTCCTTCTGGTTTCTGAAGGAATTTATCATCTTCTATGTAAGACTGGATCTCAATAATTATCGGATTCAGCTCTGGATCTTCACGTTCCCTCAATGCTTTCAAATACTCTCTCGAGATAATGTTGAGCATCTTCCTAAACTGTGATTTGTATCTTCTGAACAGAGTATATCCTGCTGTCTGCACAACAGAATATTTTGAGTCCATGTCATTTCAAGTCGTACTAGCTTGCCATTGTTTGATAAACATTACAGATCAACTTACCTGCAGGAATGCATTCAACGCAACAGCTGTATACATATTTGCAGGGAGACAATTCAAGAACCTAGCAAGCCATGCCCAACCTTCATTTGGACCATGAATGTTCTGAACACCAGGAACTTCTGTCTGCCAAACGAATATGTAAGGTATTTCTCTTGAATGCCTTGTAATACTTCAAAAGTTGTGCTATATAATATTTGTTCAGAGTTGGATTCTGGTCTTTTGATCTTTAAGACCACAAGATAGAGGGAGACAAACCTGAACTAAAGCTCCATAAAGTTTCATGTAGGATGCTAATCGTTTCATATAATTTTCGCCACTCTCAAATTTTCCATCATCTTCCTGGAATCCGATGGCTTTGTGATAAGCCTCTTTTGATCCAAACACCAACTGTATAAGAAAGGAAATGGTCATTGTACAAAAGAAGCAGCAGCAACAAAATAAATATATACATATAGATCAAAAGCAAAGTGTATAGATTCTTGAAATCATTTCATAACATTGTCAGAATACAGATGCACCAAAAAATAGTTATTACCAACCACATTCATGAATAACTCAAGTGAAATAAAAGTAGGATCACCTTTGAGTACATTATATGCTTTGGAACAGTGTAGATACAAGCTTTATGGAACTCAGCAAGAAGAAGAGCCATTGCTTGTGGAATCTGATTCACAATTAACCATGTCAGAAGCAAAAGAACAGAGCAACAGCAAATCAGTCATTTCTTAGCAGTTTAGACTTCAAGCCTCATAGCGAAGCTCACACTAAAAGCCAAAGTCACTTCAAAATTGCATACAAGGACTAATAGTTCTGTCAGTTCTTTTGACAACTCTGGCGCTAGATAACATCTTTTAGCTGAAGTGATAACGCATCTGCCCACCAACCCTCACGACTGCACCCATTCTTTCGTTCCCCTCCTCTCACCAAAAAACAAAAGGCAAGCACAGAAATACAGACTGCATTGATGATCACAATGGAAAACCTGTACCTTTGATGTAACTAGAACAATGACATGGGCACATGCAAAGGCAGCATTATCAGGGCTCTCACAATGAGAAACAACCTGTGATATAAAAAGACAAAACACGAAGTATTCCATAAAAGTAGACATTTTGCATTCATACAAGCTAAAGAAGGATCATTAAATAAATTAAAAATTTTAAAGCTAGTGCGCTTAATATGAATTATGGCAAAGAAAACTGTGTCACCGTAAGCTTATTAACAAAGAAATAAGGATATATAAGATAATTCACCTGTGATATCCTTCAGCATGTTGTACAGTTTCTCAATTCTCTTACTTGTATAAAAACTAAGGAAATAGGAGTGCAAAATGTTGTGCATCTTCTAGGAAAAGTACTCACTTACCTTCTTGGCAAATGATGCAATGCTGATGGATTGAGGGCATGAAGGATTTATTAAAAGTTTGAGAAGTTCGCTTGCTTTTGCTCTGCAAAGGCAGGCAGAGTGAAAGGAGTTTAAAGGAGAATCGAGCATTCATATGGTCATATTTCTGGACAAAACAAACGTACAACATATCTAGCTTACCTTACATTCTCTTTGGTCCCCCTTATTTGTCTGATCAACCTTGCGATATGTCTCTCATTGGAGCTAAAATCCTAACAAAAATAAAAAGATAGCAATTAACAGTATAAACTGAAAGATGTAGACTTGGATGAAGCCTCCTAACTCATTTTGAATGATAAATACAAGCTGGATTACAGATAGAAGTTCCATCGGAAGAGTAATAGCAAATAAATAACACTAGAAACAGTAAACAAACAGTCCATCATTGGGAATAACATATAAAAAGACCAAGGACAATATATCTCCTTAACTAACAGCATTACACAAAACCACCAAAGTTAAGTATTTTGCTATAAATGTTGTCAACTTAGAGTGGACATCAAATATGATATCTTAATTGAACCATGATAAAATTTACAGCTGTTAGCAAACAATAAGTTGCTATTAATACCATCTTGGAACTTGCTATGATCGACTCATTTTGTCTGCTCAACTTTGTAAGCTTTAGTAGTCTTCTTTGTTCTAGACTAAGAGCACTCTGTGCAGCCCTCACAACATCACCTGTCATAAAATGCTCAGTTGAGACCATCATGTGAAGAAGAATATTTAAACAAAATAGAAATTCATAAGATATATACTTTAGCAGAAGAAAGAAGTGTAAGAGATATGAAGGTCATGGTAATCTCATATGTGCCAAAGTATTAATAGAGCACCTGTTGACTGTGGTTTCTTATTAGAACTAGAAGCCCCCAAGTGAAGATTTTGAGCTCCTGAATTGGCACTTGCTTGGTGTGATACACCCTCCTCTAGTGAGACTACGGTGATTCCCTTCTTTGAGGTTTCGATAGCTTCCTTTTCAGCAGTTTCTTTGGCTGCTTTCCTTTATGCTTCTAAAGCAGCTCTTTTAGCTTCTTCAGCTCTCATTTTAGCCTATATTCAGGAACTTAGTTATCACTAGACTTGTCACATATTTCTTAGTAAAACAGTTCTTAATAACTGTTATTGGCCTGGATGTTTCCATGAATTGACTCGAAGAAAAATATCTGTTCATAATAAATGTGACTTACAAGCCCATAAAACTTCCAATGCTTGAATGAAAGGATATTACATTATGCCCCAAGTCATGCAGGAAGAACCACAAACATAGAGACAAATAACATAACTTCTTGTAGATTATATAAATTAAAGAGAATATGAAGTACATCAAGAGTGCAAATGAATTACAAACCATAAATCAACAAACCTCTGCTTCTGCTCTATTTCTTTCCAGACGTAGTTTTTCCTCTTGAAGAGCCTTTTTCTTCTATCTGTGATTGGCTGCATCACTTCTTATTTTTCTTTCTTCTATCTGTGATTTGAGTTCATGATACTGTTGCACTTCAGTTAAGTGTTTATCAAGTGCTTCTGCACTACATCTAATACAAAGTGGTGTCATTAATAGTTTCATGTTTCTCTGAGGGAAGGCTTAATCAATATTTGCTAGACCAAAATTCTCCAAATAAAGTCCTGTTTTAATAACTTCAATGTTTGTATTTCAGGTTGATTACCAAGATTAACACAATCTTAAACAGGGCACAGCACCACAAGAGCAACATTAGGACTCCATTATTCCTTGGACTAGTAGAATTTATTAGAAGAAACATAAATATATAATGCTTTTCTGACAATTATTGCAAAAGAAAGCTAGATAAATGAAACAAAGGAATTAGCCATCTTACATCTTGCGCTGATATTGAGTATCAAGTTTCCTGTCCACCTCCCTCCTGGCTTCTTTGTACTTTCCAATTCGAGCCAAAGCAGCAGTGAACTTTTCATTTTCACTCATTAATTCTGACTCTAGTTCAGAGATTTTATTCCTAATCCCTTCCTGTTAATTAACCAACTTAGTATACTTTTAAAAAATCAGTGGACCGGCACAAGGCCCAGCATACATTCATTGTCAACTTGCAAAGGTAAAAATGATGGCAAGAACACAACATGACCCAAATAAAATATTGGTAGCTTAAACAACCACAGACACAAGTTTTGCATTATGCTATATCTACAAACCTTGATCGCAAGTTGATGATTGTGACTTAACTCAAACATAGAGCCTTCAAGCAAACCCACTCCATCCATCAAGTAGGACTTAGCATTCAAACTCAATTGGCCATCAGAGTCTTCTCCGTCACTGAAACATACAAAAGATGGAAATAAAATTTGAGATATCAAAAAACTAGAAAAAGAATAAACCACTCTTGATAAAGTCCAAAATAAAGAAGAAAACCAATCAAAAAGATTTCTTTACATATTGACAACCATTTAGAAACATTTATACCTTGCAGACATATCATCACAACCAAAACATTTGGCCGCCAACAATCTTACATATTTATCCTCCTCGCCATCACTTTCAGACTCCTCCATCTCATCATCTGACACTCGCATTACAAAGGCCACTGGCCTCCTCTGCACGCTCTTCCTATTCATACATTATCCAACATAATTAGCAGTGAATTGAAAACATTCAAAGGAAATAATCGTTCGCCACAAATAAAAACCAAAGCAGCCTTACCAACATTGTGTTTTGGTAAATGCCAATGGGGTCTTTGATGAGGAGGCATTGAACTTCTTCTCAAGTCGACTGAGCTCTGACAACAGAGTATCGAAGCTCCAATCTGGGTCTGGGTCGGCTATGACTTCATCAATCTTCTGTGGGCATTTAAGCTCCAATTTAAGAGCTCCCATGTGATCACCAACAATTTTGAATTCAAACTGAAAGCAAAAATCCGAAGGATTTTCATGAGAATAGAGCTAAAACAACAACCTGGAGAAAAGATCAAAACTTACATTAACTGATTGTTATTCTTTGGAAATAATTGCGAGATTCGTGAATGGAAGTTTGGGGGTTTCTGGGGCTAGTGAGTTAAAGCCTGAAAAGCCAGGGCTTGACAAGGAGGGACTAAACCCTAGGTGCTCCATAACTGGGAAATTGAAGAAAAAAAAAGATGGGGATTAATATCCCTGGAACTTGAAGAAGTAAAAGAAGCCAGGAAGAATTAAGAATAATTGAACCAATATTCAATTTCTAAATTCAAGTAGAAGAATTGCAATATTCAACTTAGGCGTAGTGCAATCAGTAACACGCTCATTATCTTCGTCCATTTTGAAAAGGGGGCAATTCTCGCATATTGATTCTCTAAACTAAAACCCCAAAAAATGATAAATAAACTGAAGGAAAAGATAGAGAACGCCAAAGAGCAAACAAAAGAAAGGAAGAGAAGAAGCACTTGATCATAGGTTTTTACGAGGCGGCAGCAAAGACAGGCCCTAAGTTCATGTCCAAAGCTTGTGGGAATTTGTGCTGCTCCTGCACTTCCCATTCCCTTTTCTTAATCACGCCACAACGAGATAAAATCCAAGAACAGAGTTTAACAGTTCGAGAGAGTTGTTGGCACGTGTTTTTGGTTAATAAACATCCCAATGATTGATCATTTTTTATAAATTCTTAACCAAACACAATCTGTTTTCTTGCCCTTTGTTTCATTGGAAAGCATCAAGTGCAGATGTAATGAAAATAAAAGAAACAGAGGAAAAAAAACAATAGTAATCATGAAATGGGATGAAAGTAGCAGAGAATTAACATCTCCTCCGATAAGGGCTTCTTGCGGTTTCTCCTTATACCATTCTCAAACCCCAAAGATAAGCACAAAAACAATA
>JANVCL010000003.1:9078117-9089823 GCA_026546855.1 Erythroxylum incrassatum | reverse complement strand
GCTTTTCTTTGTTTACATCAGCCAAAACCCTACAAAAATACTGACTTGAGCGTCGGAGGGGCCTTCCGGGAACTAACCCCCGGAGAGTCTTTGTTTGTTTTGCAGGTACCCAATAGTCGAGATCACACAAAGTCATGGATCAGAACAATGACATTTCAGTCCAGCAGAATCTGGCTGAACCAAGTTTATTACTTATTTTATATATTATATTAAATATTTATTTATTTCATATGTGTCATTTAGAAATAATCTCTCAGTTAGTTAGCTAAGGCTATAAGTGCTTACTAGTAGGCCACTAGGCCTTGTGTTTCATCGATAATTTTTATAGAGTTATTGTTGTTATTGGTTTTTAGAATTGAAAAGTTTACCACCGAAGTTGCGGCAAAGGTTTTATTATTTAATTTAGTATCCGAACTTTAAGATAGAATAAACAAATGTTTCATTATTTAATATCACTTCTACATTGAATTGAATAGAATGTTCACTTATCTATTTTTATTTATTTTTTCTTTAAATTTAATGAACAAAACTAGTAATTAAAGTCCTGTAAAATTAATAGAAGTGTGAATCAATTATGCTATACTTAATTTAGTCCTAATCTATTACCTACATGAAACACAGAGCTCAACCAATCGATTGGCTTTAATGCACCTGTTCACGCAACATACAACACAAAATTTCATAGATATGGCTTTACTTTTAAAAGTGACCAACTTAAGCTACAAAGATTATGTCACATTTTCCAAAAATGCTGGAAAGATGAAGAGAAATAAACAGTTCTGTCTTGGTTTAAGAGAAGAGTTACTACGGATCAGTAGCTAATAATGAAATTGATTTTGGCTGGAAAGAATGGAACTACTTGACTATCAAGTTACATCCTGTAATTGGCTTTTACATATTCTTCTGAACCCTTGTAAGATACACCACTCGGGAACACTTTGAGCAATGCAGTGGGACAAGAAGACTCTTGAGCCGTAAGAGACGGTATAAAGTTGACCTCCCTGCCTTTAACTGGCAAAAAAAAAAGAAAAAGACTTAGCTCATCTTCTAGTTGATACTGAGCTGTGAAGTTAGTAAAGCTAAAGTGACGAGACGTGCCAAAACTCGTTTCAAAACAGGCTCTTAAGAGCAAGAACCCGTTAATTCTATCATCCTACTACAATATTCAGTTCACTTTAAGTCTTACATGCTCTGGAAGCTTTTTCAAAACTTGTATGATTATTCCCTTCTATTTTTGATTTTGTCCTTTCTGTTCTTTTGCATTCCTTTTTCTTTTTGTTGTGCCAGAATATATGTCTACAGAGTTTAAGGATACTTTCTTTATCTTTTGCCACCCGTGTCGATTTCGGTTCAAAGGCAACACATGCATGGTGAGAGTTGAATTCCGACCAAATTTCCCCAACTGGATTATCGATTCCAGGAAAATTTTGAACCTGAAAAAACTGATATTCGCAATTTCAACCCTGCAGAAAATTATGAGACTATACGAGTAACAATAAGATCAGTTGATCCATCAGCTTGAACAAAAGCCTTTCCAATTTATTGCCACCTGCAAACAAATTAATAAAGTTTAAAACAAAGAGTGCTTCTTTATTCCGGAATGTGAAGACTTAGATTTGGTGCGTCATGTT
The DNA here is from genome assembly GCA_026546855.1 of Erythroxylum incrassatum. Taxonomy (NCBI): domain Eukaryota; kingdom Viridiplantae; phylum Streptophyta; class Magnoliopsida; order Malpighiales; family Erythroxylaceae; genus Erythroxylum; species Erythroxylum incrassatum. The sequence goes on along the minus strand of JANVCL010000003.1, from coordinate 9,088,192 downwards.
TCAAATCTTCAATCAAGAACAATTTCTTCTAGTGGTCTCCACATAAAAGAAGGCATAATCTGACACGTCTTTTCAGACCTTCAAGCCATCTAATGGATGTTGCTTTTCTTTGATATCGCTTCATAAATAGCAGCAAGATATGCCAACAAACTGCAGCATGAAGTTGTCCGGAAATGAGAACTATTCCTTTGCAGTATTTCAAGTCTTTGGAAGAAGATATACTTGTACGGAAACTCCTACTCTCACATCATCCAGATGGCCGACGTGTAGATTCTGAATTGGTGCTTCGCGCAATGGAGAATGTGTTATGTTATGCTTCTACATCAGAAGTACTAGTCTCCCAATATTTGCCTTCATACTCGTGCTGGATGTTTATGTTTTCAGTGTCATTTCTTTCCTGGAACTATTATCAAATGAATAAAATATCTGGATATGGCTTCTCCCTCAATTTTCCCTGAGCATTGGTTAAACTAAAAATGGGAAATAAAAGGGGAAAGATGCATTTTTAAAGGTTTCCAAATGTTCTGTAATTTTTGGAATGACTAAAAACCGATGCAAAGTTAGATGACAGATAAGATTAGACCTGTCATGAACCATATATATTAACTGCAGTTGCTCATTGCTTGTCCGGACTAACAACTTCTAATCATTGCCAAATTAGTATATAGGAATGTTCAATAACTACAGCTTATGAACAATAAAAATTGTTTCACGTTTTCAGGTTGGTGGTTTCTGGTTTGATGCCAATGCAAAGGATGACACATGCGAGGTTGAGGTAGTTGGATCACAGGAAAAATTGGGACAGATCATCTCCAGAATTTCGTGTGAGGTAATTATTTTCTCTGCTTCATGCTCTTTCTAAAGTGTGTAACTCCATACGGATATTTGGACTCATTTTGTGAATGCAGATGCTAAGTAAATGTCTGGATAAGAGTGGATATCATGAAGGGACCATGATTTTGTTCGATTTGCTTAGGCATTATGGATGGGATGCCAAATTGGTTATAATTCTTTCAGCATTCACAGCAAGTTATGGTGAGGTTTCGCTCATACTGAATCTATACTCCCGTAACCCGTTGGCAGCATCAGTTGCGAGGCTTAAACGGATACCCCCCAACGTAAGCACGTTGAGGCCTAGCTTTGAGGCATTAAGCTTGTTGCTGAGGATACTCGTAGATATAACAAAGTTCATGATAAAGTTCGAAGGAATGCGATTTGGACTTGCAGAGCTGGAAGGAAAAGTGATAGCCATCTCAAATTCTTACATGTACATAGCTGCTTACTGGGTCGCAAGAAGCACTTTGGCATGCTATTCCTTTATCTCAGACTTGAAAGCAATGAGGGTGGAGCAAGTGCATGTTCCTTCTCTTCTATTTGCTTATGAATCTGTCCCATCAATTACATGATCAACTGTTTTGATATGGAGTATTTTCTAATGCAACAGAACATTTCTTTTTTTTTTATTACAATATTAAACTTTGAGAAATGTTCTTGGAATTAGAACGCTAAAATAGCTATTGAAGAGGTACATCTTTTATTTTTATCTTCAGGCCCTCAAAGTCAGTGGCAAGTACAACATGTGAGCTGTTAAGTCTAGCAAACAAGTTGACCAACATTCACAACCACCTTAGACAACAATTTGATTTGTATCATCAACATATAGGTTAGTGTTCAGCTTCAGAAATTCAATCTTAACTTAGATTTCATACAATCTTGACGCCCTCGTCCATTGCATAATTTGCAGGGACAATGATGAATGAGAAGCTGCTAAAACTTTTCCAGGAGTCCCATGCTGACAATCAAAAGATCCTGGGGATTCTATTAGCTTTGCAGGATAGCCTACCACTAAAGAATTCTTCCATAGAAGAAAAGGTGTGCTCTTCCTAGAAGAAACTTGTTGAGAATACACCATTTGGAGTACTAAGGAAAGCAAAGGAATTAACATTTTCCTCTTGGTTGATTGACAGATTGGTGTGGGTGAACTGAAAGACAAGATAGTAATACTTATGGTTTCAAAGCCAGAGCTTTTCCCACTAGAGGGATTGTTCCAGCTAGTTCACCAAGCATATGAGCAATTCAGTGAAATGACATCGGAAGAAAGTTACAAAATTGTTTGGATTCCTATTTCATCTTGTGGTGTATGGACTAGTGTTGAAGAGAAGAAATTCAATTTTGTATCGAACATCTTGCCATGGTTTTCTGTTCGGCGACCATGGGCACTGAACCCAGCTGTAATAAACTTTATAAAGCAAGTATGGAACTACAAAGATGACCCTCTTATGGTAGTGTTGGATCCACTAGGGATGGTTACAAATACAAATGCGTTTGATATGGTATTGACATGGGGTGCTGGCAGTGCATATCCCTTTTCATCTGCAAAAGAAAAACAACTTTGGGAAGAGGAGAAATGGACAATACAACTTCTGGTTGATAATATTGATCCCTTACTAACACTTTGGGTATGGTTTCCAAGTTAGCAGTTAAATTTTATTTGTTTCAACTCTTTTACTAATTCCACAGAAGCATTTTGTGTCAGGTAAAGCAACGTAGAACCATCTGCATTTATGGAAGTGACGACCTGGATTGGATAAGAGAACTGAATGCACAAGTCAAGCAAATTACGAGCCAAGGTCTTCGGTTTGAGATGGTGTATGTTGGTGATAGCAACCTGAGTGAACGCATAAAGCATGTTCTAGTAACCATCAATATGGAGATGCATCATAGTTTGCTCACCTTCACAAAGTTATCTTTCTTCTGGGGTCGGCTCAAGAGTATCAGAAGATCGATACTTAAAACAGGAAAAGAGACTAATTCTGATAAAATCCTGCAAGAGTTGTCAGCATTGCTAGATACCAAAGACAAGGGATGGGCAATAATAGGTAGAGGTAGTACACAAGACATTATAAAGCTCCAAGGAAGTGAAGCCCTGGAATGCTTGAGTAAGTACAACGAGTGGTCACAGAATGTTATAAAATTCGGATTGGTTGGAGCCCTAAGAGTAGCAATTAGACCGGCATCACTTGCAGGACCTTGCTACTATTCCTACGAAACTCCTTACAAAGAAGACCTCATTGAAGAATATGTGGAATGCAGCAAATGTAAGCACCCAATGAAGAAGTATGTGTTGTATAAATAAAAGATGAACTAAGAACCTTTGTTAGTTTATTACTTTGGATCGGTGATGTAAATTCAGATTAACTGAAAATTTTAGAGTAAAGAGGCCAGTATCTTGTTGGGTGGCAATCAACTTCTTCCTAAATATACCCCCTTCTAATCTGCATCAGTAGATAAGCTCACAAGTACTTTTAACTAGTTATATTCTCACGTTGTTTTTCTGAGACTCGAACACGTGACGTTGGTCAATTCTAAGTTGAACCTGGTGGTTCTAATACTACCGAGCCAGTGAGCCTCCCATGCCTCCCATAAGCCCTTACAAGAAGAGGTAAAACTAAATCTTAAATATATTATTAAGTGGCTTAGTATGCTAACCTTTCACAAGGCCTTTTGGGAGCTTGGTGGTATTAGAGCTACCAGATTTCAACTTAGATCACCCTACGTCACTTACGTCACTGGTTCGAATCTAGCAAAACAATTTAAGAATGAAACAGTTGGTATTGCTGCATCAAAATTGCACAAGTAGAGCGTAGTGGTTGTTAAGTGATTTGGTATGCTATCTCTTCGCAAAGCCTTTTGAGGGCTCAGTGATAAGTTTTGGACCAAGAGATTCCAACCTCTTCTAAGTATGATGCACATGAACCCACTAATACTACATATCTCTTTCAAGAATATTTTTTTTTAAAAGAAGACATAACTTTTGCTTTACTCTTTTGAGGAAAGAAAAAAGGTTAATTCTGTCTTCTTGATTTAAGATGTAACGTAACTATTAATATTCAGACCCCTAAACAAGATCCTAATACATGAAAAATGAATAATTTAACACCATTTCAACAAGCAACTAATTTAAACAAAGATTAATTATTGATTTTTCTCAAATTTTGAAGATTTAGTTGAGTTCTTTTAAATATTAAAAACATATTACATTTCAAAGTAAAGCCCTTGTTCATTTACTCTCAATAAGGATTTTAAGCTTTTACTTTCACTATTTTGGTGGATTGTCAATGAAATCCAGCTTGAATGAGATGCATTTTCCCATTCACACGTGAATTTGAGTTCAACCATCTTCATTATAAAGTGAAAAGAATTAGTAGCCTAACAAATGATGCATTGCTGCTGTATCTCAGGTGTCCATGGAGTCATTGGAAAAGAAGAAAAAAAAGTGAAAAAAGCTCTTTTATGTGGGCTCGTAAAATGAGTCAAAAGTTTATAAGTTTCGATATATTTTCTCAAGGAAAATTCTCTTGGTCGGATCTCAATTCATTTAACAACAAAAAGTCTATGCTTGGTTGGTCGATGATCATCATAGCATGGAAACCTAGAGAGAACATAATCAACCTTATCCTTCTTTTAGAAACTTAGCAGACAGTTACTTTTCTTCTACTGATATATATCCTTATCAAGGTTCTTTTGTAATATTTATATCAGAAGTCTGCTCATATAAAAAAATGTTATTTGTTCATCTCAACTGCCACAAAAATATTGGTAGAAAGAAGCATTACCATTTTCTAAAACCAAAAAACATAGAAATCCGGGAGCCTTACGATTCAATGCCTCAGTCTTTAGCTCGATCAGACAAGATATAAATTGGAAAATGATTAATGTACTTTATAGGCAACAAGGTCTAGCCAGGTAGGTTGATGCTGTTATGAGAATTTTTGCTAAATTTAAAGTTCTTTAAGAACTAATCTTAGATCGTTTCAGGGCCACATTCCCAACAAAAGAAGGGAATTGAAAGTTGGAAAAATAGGACGAATTGCAGCCTTCACTTTTCACTTTAGTGACGCAAGGCTTGCTTGTTTCACAAAGTTCTCAGATTCTTCTGCAGCTTCTTTATCTTTTCTTTCCAATCCATCCATGAAGGAACCACTGACACTGACCTCAGATTTATTCTTGTAGAACTGAATAAGCCAAAAAGGGCTGAAATCGTATGCTTAAAAATAGTTTAGCATTGGAAAACAGAAGGTTTCGTTCCTAAACAGGTCTTACAACAAGAAATTTATTCGCGTTGTTCTACAGTATTAATAGGTTTATCTGCATTTCTTGGCATATTGTTCCCAAGTTTTTACAGGGAGATTGTGTTTAGGATCCAGACACAGCATTGAAAGAGCAAAAGAAAGAAAGAGGGAAAGAAAAACTCTTGGATCATACTGAAACTGTGAAGATGTTATCTAAACATACTCTTTATCAACGTGTTTGACATGGTTGATAATAAATTAATAATAGAAGATGATAAGTGATTCTTATTCAAATGCCTAGAAAGAAATCGGTAGTCATGAACAACACAGAATATAGGCACGTATTTATTAAATATTCGTAGGTATCTCTTTTCTCGTGGTGATTTATCACTTAAGCCCCCAAACGAAGCAAGGTAGCAGATTAGTGTCGTCGTTATTCCATTTTGCGTGAGCTATATATTGCGTTCAAGAGTTGAACCGAATTGAACAACAACACACAAAGCTGTTCTTCTGTACTTACTTTTTCTCAATCCTTCGGAGTTCCTTTTCCCCTTTAACTGAAACGCCATGTCACTAGTACCTCATGGTCCTCATCCAAAGATGGAGTTTTCCAATAGGGAGAGACAGATCCTCTCAGCACGGGACGACAGTGCCATAATGAATCAGGTTCATGCCACTCATGCTCCTGGTGGTTTTCCATTTGCGGTGAAGCCTCTTCTTGATATTATTGAAGAAATTCTTCACAATGCCATTCTTGGCGATGTCGCAAGCATTGTTCACCAAGAACAGGTACGTGTAGTACAGGTGTAGAAGCATATTTAGCTGCTCAATTTAGCCGTTGATCACCATGGACATTTGATGCAGGGAGGCCCTCATGCACAACCTGATGCATTGGCTGAGAAATCTCTCCAAAATGGCTTCGCTGAAATGCTTGAACCTTTGTCCATCACTATCAGAAACATTTGCTGCGAGGTTAATTTGATCTTCACGAGAAAATTTATGAAAAAAGCTATTATCTTGGCAATATCACCAACTGAAATTACTCCACTTACAGCCGTCAACGCTAATCGAAGTTTAAAACTTGATTGAACTAGATATTTACGTCAAATCATTTACAGTAACTTAAGTATAGGTCACCGAGAAACATTAGCTAGCTCAAGGCTCGTTAGTAGAACATAAATAATTCCAAGGGTATGAATTCAGCCTCATTTCGCTTCTTTTTGTCTTCACTACACCAATTATGCTTCTGACAGATTACGTGCAAGTGTTCAAGCGGAGGTGATACCGACGCCGCAACTTTGGCTGTGTTCAGGATTCTTTCCAAGTACTCATGGGATGCAAAGGTCGCATTGGCCTTGGCAGCACTGGCTGTGAACTATGGCGAGTTCTGGCTTGTCATGGAGTATTGCCTTACAAACCCACTGGCCAAAGGGATCGTACTATTGAAGCAATTACCTAACATACTTGAACATTCTGATGCTTTGAAACCGAAGGTTGAGGCACTTGCCAGCCTCATTACTGCCATAATAGATGTAGCAAGATGCATTGTTAAGTTCAACGAGCTTCCATCTGAATATATCACCCCTGAGACTCCAGAAATGGCAACAGCCATTGCTCTTATACCTACTGCTGCTTATTGGAGTATCAGGAGCATCATTGCTTGTGCATCCCAGATTATTGGCCTTATTGGCATGGGTCACGAGTATGTTTATATGGCTTACTTGCTACGTTTTGGAACTAGTGGACAAACCCGATCGTTACGGTTTGAGTTATGAGTCTCATTTCTTCTTACAGGTACATAGAATCAACAAGAGATGCTTGGGAGCTATCAGGTTTGGCCCATAAGGTTGGCAGCATCCACAGTCATCTGATGAAGCAGCTCATTATTTGTAATCAACTCGTAGGTGAGTCCTACTGACTTCACTTAGAGGAATTCTTCGTTCTGTTTGATCGATTATTCTCGCTGCAAGTGACAAATGAGCTTTATATGATTCAGATGAGAAAATACACTTTGAAGCATATCAGAGGCTCAAACGCCTGTTGCAAGGATCCCACATTGATAACTTGAAGATTTTCAGGGCTTTGATTCATGCTACGGAAGATCAACAACCACTGTATGACGGTGACTCCAAGAAAAGGGTTAGCTTCGCATCTTTATTATGAGTGTCTCACAAACGTTACTTGTAATTTAGTATATTCACAGAATTGCTCTCGAGGGCGGAATCATAATGGACAGAAATTGAAAGTTGCAGAATTCCTGGCCACGTTTTGCGTTGTTACGCTGAAAGTATACTTGGTGGTGTGGGCACCACGGGAAACCTTAAAATAACTTAATTAAGATTCAGATTCTCCGGTTGTTGACTTGTAGTAATTGACGATCATTTTCTCTGACATTTGCTACAGGTTAGCCTTGACGTTTTAAGAAGGAAGAATGTACTACTATTGATTTCAGACCTTGACCTCCGAAGTCACTTGCTTGCAAAGCTTATTCAAATATACTCCGAGGCAAAGCAGCATCCAGGAAGGCCAGAGAGTCAGTACGAGTTAGTATGGTTTCCAATTGTGGACAGATCGACCCCATTGGATGACACAAAGCTCAAACAGTTCGAAGACCTGAAATTGGAAATGCCATGGTACTCGGTGCATCACCCTTCCCTGTTGGATCCAGCGGTCATCAGGTACATCAAGGAGGACTGGAACTTCAACAAAGAGCCGTTGCTTGTGGTCTTGGACACCCAAGGGAGAGTAGTGAACCGGAACGCAATCCACATGATATGGATTTGGGGAAGTGATGCTTATCCTTTCACCCACGAGAAAGAAGAAGCACTCTGGAGAGACGAAACATGGAGAACTGAATTTTTACTAGATGGCATCCATACACAAGTGTTAAATTCGGTATGATTTTACCACCTTTCATTTCTTCCAGTTTTACGTTGTCGTATAGCTCAACAATCATGTTTCCTGATTGGTATTGCAGGCAATGGAAGGAAAATTCATATGCCTGTACGGTGGAGAGAACATGGAATGGATTCGAAATTTCACCGAGAGCGCAAAAGCAGTCGCAGAAGCTGCAGGAATCCAGCTTGAGATGCTGTATGTAGGAAAGAGCAAACCAAGGGACAAAGTGCAAAGAAACAATCACATCATTGCAAAAGAAAACCTAAGCCATTATCTACAAAACATGACTTTAATATGGTTCTTTTGGCTTAGACTTGAGAGCATGCTGCAGTCAAAAATACAGCAAAAGAGGAACGTCGAAAATGATCCCATTATGCTTGAGGTCGAGAGACTCCTAACTTTTGATGGAAGTGATCAATGCTGGGCCGTTGTGAGCAGAGGTTCAGCTGAAATGGTGAAGGCAAATGGTGATTTGATGTTAGAGGCCCTCCGTGACTATGAATCATGGAAGCAGCGAGCAGAAGAGGATGGATTTGTGCCGGCACTCGAAGATCACCTCCGAGGCCTCCACAGTCCTCTTCATTGCTGTCGCTTGATATTACCAGGGGCAATGGGAAGTGTCCCTGATAGGGTGACCTGTGCCGAGTGTGGCAAAACCATGGAGAAGTTCACCATGTATCGCTGCTGCAATGATTAACGTCGACTTACGTTCATAACATGATCCATGATCCTAAGATCAGTGAAATGGCACTGCCTATCTATCAACGCTTTACTACTTATTTTGACATCTGTACTACAATTCCAGTCCCTCGGTTTAAGTTTCAGTTTCGATTGGTGTGCTTCAATTTCTGCCCTTTTAAGTTTCAGTTTCGTTGTGTGTGCTTTAATTTCTGCCCTTCAAGTTTCAGTTTCAGGTACTGTTTGTCCCATGTTGTTTGAGAGGTCCTATTTCTTGTATCTTTCTGCCACATACTGAAGTTTGAAGCATATCTACCTAGTTATTTCTCCGTTAACTCTTTCAGGCACTTCTCATGTTCTTCTTCGATGTTGCAAATTAACCCAAACGTATATTTATTTGTTCAATACCCATCCAATTTAATTAAGAGAAAGATGGAAAGATCATAAAAATAACGAAGGTTTCCCTCCTATAAAACAAGTTATGAACATGTACCAGGAGACAGGTAACACAGTATAAGAAACACCCAAAAGGGAGAACACTACACCGTGCTGTTTAAAACTGGCCAACGTTCAATTTATGCTTCGGGAAACTTGAACAACTCCAACTAGTCATGGAAGAGTTCACCATAAGAAGCAACAATTAGTTTTCAAACAACCAACTTGCGAAGAAAATCACAAAAGAATAAATTTTTACACAATTAAAGAGAAAATGGCACAAACCCATCAACCAAATAGAGACTACTGCGATTCTGAAATTATCAGTAGAATCTAGTAACTAGGATGAGATTGAGATTTTGCTATACGCTTCCGTTGACGCGTCCTTTAAGGATTCGATAAAGCCTTCGAAGAACGCAACACCTATCGAAAGCAACCCCCCAAACACAGATCGGTGAAAATAGCAACGGAAAGAGGATGGAACTTTTTGAGAAATCTATCAATCTAAACAACATATTAAATCAAACACATTTTATTTTTCTGTTTTTTTAAATAAAAATGATAACAAAAATAAAAGAAAAAAATAGAAACAAATATTACCTTACTTAAAACTCAATCCTTATCTTTCTATTTTCCTCCAAATTTTTTTTTCAATATTTTGTAAAGCATTTAATGATGCTCACAGAATCTACTTATGAAATCTCAAAGATTCTTACAACAATATTTAATGCTTTTACATTTATAGTTTACATAGAGTATTTTTACCCATTTTGTTCCTCCATTTCTCTCCAAAAAAATTTCAAGAATTTATAAAACTTTTAATGCTGCTTACAGAATTTCAAACTATTTAATAACTTCTGTTTGTTTATTTCAATAACTGATAACTTTCTTATATATTATTTATTTATTTTTCATTTGTTAATTTAATTATTATTATTATTAATTTAATTATTATTATTATTATTATTGCTTAATATTAGTTTTTATTAATA
>JANVCL010000003.1:9059060-9076027 GCA_026546855.1 Erythroxylum incrassatum | reverse complement strand
ATAATGATAGGCCTCCTAAAAGAATAATTTATATCTTAACATTTCACAAGAGATGACACCTTAATATTATTAAAATAATACTCATCGTACCTAAACATTATTAAAACAATTAAACACAATGTTTATAATATGCGGACTTTCCCACATATCAGATGTTAATAAGATTTTCAATAAGTTATTATTTGCAACTTCAAAGCAGTAACACACTTAATAATAGATGCTTATTTGAACTTTTTGTAAAACGTTAAATTGAAAATTACACTTTAAGCTAGTATTTAAATAAATCACTTTTATGATTACGCCAGTATCTGACAAGTCTAAATTGCGTAATTGTGATGTCATAAATTNNNNATTATTATTATTAATTTTATTATACAAAATTAATTATCTTATTATTATTAATAATAACAACAACAACAATATTATTGACATTAATACAGAAACCTAAGTTACAAACCAAAAATCATTTTTATACCCATTTTTATTCTTATTCCCTTCTACTATTATACCCATATCTATTTTCAAACCCATGCTCAAATCAAACGCCCCCTTAATATTAAATTGTATACTATATGTTCGAAGACAGAGTCGGCTACTTCTTTAGTACGCGGTTGCATGCCGTGGAGGAGAGAAGGAACGGAGGAAGGAGCAAGTGGGCAAGTTGGAGGAAGCAGTGCCAGTCATGTTGAAGAGTAGACATAACAATCATAGCGAATTTCTTATATATTTCACAGGCTGTTATTTAACTCATGGACTCCATTCCAAGAAGATTGCATAAATAAATCAAGAAGTGACATGTGCATGACTAGCTGTGGTGTGTTTCACTTTGCAAAAATCTTGCACTCTCTTACATGCAATGCAGGTTTCCCGACCCAACCAGAGAGTTCTATCTTGTCATGATGCCAATTTTCTAAGTCGTCTTTAACGTTTTTAGCAAATTTTAATAACATGTCTCTTTCTTCCTCCTGCCTTATTATAAGCATTTCAGGATCTAAGCTTGCACTCCTTATGTCTTGACTAATCCTATTATAAGATTTAGTAATCCAACCTAATTTCTAGGAGATTGCCTCTTAAGACAACTTCATGTGTTCGCTTATATAATGCCAGTGTTACATAGCTAAAACAGGGACAAAAACCAAAATTATAAACTTCTCGCCACACTTCACTAATTAATTATTTATCTTTTCTTGTGTTATACTCTCTCTTGTTTTAAGAAATGTGATTATGTAATTACGAGTAAACTAAGAGAATCTCGTCATAGTATTGGCATTTGTGTTATCTCATGTCAAATGATTACAGATTGAGTGTTTCAAGTAAAAAAATGCTTAATTACAAGTAATTATATTTTTTTTGAAAATTAAAAATAAATAAATAAAAACCTCTACTAAAGTAGCAAATTAGTTACAATTTAAACAAGTTTGGCCAAAAATTAGTATAGCTCCACGCTACTTTATAATGTTCAGATTTCTTATTTGTATACTTTATGATAGTTGAGGTACCCAATCTTATACATTAGTTGTAATTTGAGGCACTCCATTTTAAATTAATGTATACTCTCGCGCTATAGAACAAATATTCAAATCACTCTTTTCCAATTACAAATAATAACTAAAAAACCCTAAAATTTCTATTAAGTTATTAGTATTAACTTTTCACAAATTCAACTGGAGTGCACGGGACGGGACTACACGCCCTGGATATCGTAACCTGCCAAGCCTTGACTTCACCGTCTAGAGACCCACTGTAGACCGAAACGACACTGTCGTCTCCGTCCTCTCTTACTGCAGCCAACGATTTCACTGGCTTATGGTGTCCCTCTAAAACTGCCAAACAGCAATAACTACCATCATGCCCTCTCTGCCAAATCCTCACCGTCCGATCAGAGGATCCACTAAACAACAAATCAGAGACATGGATCAAACTCAAGATCGCCTTCTTATGCCCTCTCAACGCTCCGCTCACCGCCATGTGATTCGCACTGTCTTCCCTCTCCCAAACCAAAATCGAACGGTCACAAGCCCCAGAGAACAACACCGATCCGTCAGAGTTTAGCGCCAAAGCGTTAACCGCCGATTTATGCTTCTCCAACGTGGCAATCAATAAATGTCTCTTGTCCCTCACCGGTTTGGCCCAAACTCGAATCCTACAGTCCGCTGACCCAGTGTAAACCGTACCGTTGGCGGACACAACCACGGCGTTGATCGCGTCGTCGTGCGCTTTGACTGACTCCAAACACCGAAGATCCTCTGCACTCCACATCTTAAAGTACTTATCCCACGAGACCGAGTAAATGAAACCGTTACTAACGGCAAGTCCAGTTATGGCGTCGGCGTGCTCAATCCAGAGAAGCTTCTTGTGACGTTGGATGGCAACGTAGTTCTTCGGGAGCAAGAACCGACGTAGACGGTCGTCGACTGTGGGGAGAACAGCAGAAAGCTTGTGCCGTTTCGCTTCCGTCATCTTCCAGACGCGGATTTTACAGTCTTGGTGAGCGGTGAAGATCTTGCCGTCATAGGATGAAAGAGACTTAACGTAGCCGGAGGACAGCGTCATTGACCACATCTAGAAGAGCGAAGGTGGCGCGATCATAGACGTTGATTCGATGAGCGGAGGCGACGTAGAGGAGGTTATGTTGGACGGAAAGGGAGGTGACGGGGAGGGGGTGGTGGTGGAGAGAGGAGGTGGAGGTGTGAGAGACATAAAGGTTTAGGGATTGGGGAGAGAGGTTTTGGAGGGAAGGAACAGAAGGGAGTGTTTGGAGAGAGAGGTTGGTCTGGAGACTGTCGATGCTGCTGCAATCCGATGATGACAGTGAGGAGGACGATGTGGAGGTTGTAGAGTCAGAAAGACTGTAGTTAGGATGAGGGGCGGAGGCGGAGGTGGAGCTGGAGGTGAAGAGCCAGGACGGAGCTCTCATGGTTGCAAGTTATAATACCAGCGGTAGAAAAAGAGAGAGACTATATAGTTGTTTGTATCTAGTAATATGATCAGAGTTGGAGAGAGCGCGTATTGATAAATTTAAGTAGCAAGTGGCGCTTACAACGAGAGGTTGTTGAAGGTGTATCCAGCGTTCATTCACTCGTTGCCACCAATGATATATTCAAGATCCTGATTGGCTTATTGTCACTTTAATTAGTTAATCTGATGTTAGTCAAGGGTTTTCTGATTGTTACTTTTTAAAATTTAGGCTATAATTACAAAATTAGGTAAAGGTTGAGACTTTTTATAATTAACCCTAATAATAATTATTGGTAGAATATGTAATTTTACTTCTAAGGTTTTTGTTAAAATTTAAATAAATTCTTAATATTTTATTTTTATATATTACCTCTTAATATTAAGAACAGATCTTATTTAAATGAACATAATTATGGAACTAAAATTTTTTCTATAATAATGTAAATAAAATTTATTTTTTACTGCACAAAATTTTGATAAAGTATAATATAAGAAATTTATTTAAAAATTTATTTAAATTTGTGAGAAAATTTTAAGGATGAATAATCACTATTTACTTATTCTTCACATATTTTATAAAATTGACACCCATAAGTTGGCACAAAGACCAAGTATGATTGTACCAATGGCGTTGGTTGTATTTGATTTCCTGTTATACTAGAATTTTACATTAAAACATCGATAAATGAATATTGTTGGAACCTGAAAAATTATTATCTTATACAAAGTTATTAATTTATTGATAAATAAATATTTTTATTAATTTATAAAATAATTTTTATTTTGTACATTATATTTATCAAATTAAACAATTAAATTTTTCCGTAACTAAAAAAAATTAATGATGGTGCATTGTATCTAAGTTTGTTAATCTTATCAAAAGTAAGTTTATTAAGCTTAGGTTAGCGCGATTCAAAATAGAGCAATGCTGCAATTATTCGATTACTTAAGATTTATTATCGACGTTGTTTTTGTTCTAGCATCTTGGAAGGCTATGAGATGAGAACAATAAATTATAAAAAATTAATGTTTTGAATGTTATCTATTTTTTTTAATGTTGCTTGAAATATTTGATGTGAAGGCCACATCTATTGCAAATTATTTTCGATGTTGTAAAATTTGATCCGAGGAAGATATGCTTCTAGAAGAAGAAACTGGTGATGTTGAAGGCATTCAAAGATTAGAGGAAGCTATTTCTAATTTACATTATATAAATGTCATGAATGTAGAGCAGATTTTGAATTATCCTAGTGATAATAAAGTTTTAATGGAATCACCTACGGATGAAGAAATTATTCAAGGAGTAATGGGTATGAAAGATGATGACAAACAAGATCCAGATAATCAAGATCCAGATGATAGTAACGCTATACCACATGTTTATCCAATAAAAACTTTTCTTGTCGTAAAAACTTTGAAAAATTACTTGTTTCAAAATGTGAAAAATGTGTCAAATGTAGTTTATGCCCTCTAAAAAGTTAAGGATGAAATTAAATTCAATTCGCATAAAATGAAGAATCAATTGACTATAGATACATATTTTAGGAAAGCATAAAATTTGAAATAAAAATTGCTTAAAAAGTGCTTTATTTTATGAATTATATATGTAATTTTTAATCTTATTTAACGAATTATTATTTTATATTTTCAGTGGGCTTCAAGGATTTTTTTTAAATTATTATCTTAAGCATTTAGCGAGATTATTATTTTATCCCATTAGTTCAAGTCGAAATCGGAGAAAATTATTATTTAATCAAGATTATTAATTTATCGAATATTCATTTATTTTCTTTATTGGTTAAAAAGTGTGTTCACCTAAACACGCGTAAACGTGCGAAGAGTAAGAACACAGACCATTTCATACAAAGGTTCCTCCCTCAGCAGTAAGAAAACAAACCATTTCATACAAAGGTTCCTCCCTCATCAGGGACATGAAATTCAGGGACAAGTTTTATATGACAACTGCATTTAAGTCCATGTTTGAATCTGAAAGTGGTATTTTGTTCACCTGTAATTGGATTGACCTCTTTGTACGTTAATTAGAGAGTAGTAAGCCCCCGCACGTCCAATACCCAGAAGATCATAATGTGACCCTTCTTCAACAACTTTTCCATTCTTAATCACAGCTATGGAGTCTGACTTCTGTATGGTAGACAAGCGGTGAGCAACTACCACACACGTCCTACCAACCATCAACTTCTCCAATGCTTCTTGTACTAAGCTTTCTGACACACTGTCCAGAGCACTCGTTGCCTCGTCCAGAAGAAGAATTGTTGGCTTCTTCAGAATTGCCCTTGCCAGCGCAATTCTCTGCTTTTGGCCTCCTGACAACTGCGCTCCTCTTTCACCACAGTAGGTGTCATACCCATCTTTCAAGGAACTATAAAAGAAAGAAGTTTTAGTCAGTTAAGTTTGTTTGCTTTGAATGTTTGTATTCTATTATGATTATTGAATAGTTTTACCTTATAAACTCATGAGCATTGGCCAGTGTTGCAGCTTTTCTTATTTCAGCTTCCCTCACATTCTCCTTGCCATACGCAATATTCTCCCTTATAGTTCCTGAGAAAAGGGTAGGCTCCTGACTCACTAATGCAATATGAGACCTCAAGTCTCTTAGGTTGTATCTTCTGATGTCGCGTCCATCGATCAGGATCGACCCACTCTCTGGTTCATAAAATCTCTCTATCAGCCCAATAATGGTGGATTTGCCTGAACCACTTTGTCCTACAAGTGTCACTGTTTTTCCTGCTTCAATTTTGAGAGTTAGGCCTGTAAAAATGATTTGGCTAGGCCTATTGGGGTAGGAGAAGACTACTTCATTTAGTTCAATGCGGCCCCTTGGAGTCTTATTGACTTTAATCCCTTGTGGTTCATCAGGATTGATCTCAGTTTCTTTGTCAAGAATCTCGAAAACTGATCTAAGGGCATTTGCACCTCGGGCCAAATCAGAGCTCATGCTTCCTGCATCTGCTATTGCTCTTGCTGTGCTCATCAAGAGGAAGAACACTTGAAAAAGCTGCTTTGAGGAGACAAGTCCTTGACTCATCAGCTTCCCGCCATACCAGAAACCAATAGCAGAAGACATGGTAGTCAGGAATTGAGAGCTGAACAGGACAACAGCTGTGAACCATGAAAGCTTGACAGTTTCTTTCTTGGTATCTTTCATAGTCTGTACAAAAAGATTCAACATCTTCTTTTGAGATGAAAATGCAGTGATGGTCCTATGATTAAAAATAGCTTCACTTGCTAATTGGCTTCCTTCATTTTGGGCTTTCTGAGCTTTTCCAGACATATTTTTCATCAGAACACTCCTTGAATAGAAGCTTCCTATTACAAATGGTTGGATAGCAATTATAACAATGGCTACTCTCCATGAAATCAACAGGCTAAGTAGAAATGCAATTGAAGCACTAATGACAACCTGAATCATCAGGGAAATACGTTCTGCAATAACAGATCTAACCAACTGAGCGTCTGTGGCTAACCGGGAACAAATTGCTGCACTGGTGTTCTCATCTTTATCAAACCAACCAACCTCAAAAGTCAATAATTTCTCAAGCATCTGCATTCTCACCCTTTTGATTAAACGTTCTCCCATGAATGCAAAATTATGATGTTGAATGACATTACTAATGAAAGCTAGGACTCCTAAGCCTAAGAATATGAAGCCGAAGACCTTGCCTTTTCTTTTGATGGCTGATACGTCGTTGAGGAAGTAAACTGAAACAAGGACTCCTAAAGAATAGGAAGCAGCTGGTTGAATTATTCCAGAACTAGCAGCACCTATGCAACCAAGTAACACTCTCTTCCATTCAGGTCCATTCAATCTTAATAAGCGCCATTGAGAAGGGGGAGAATGAAGTGAGTTCGACGAAGAATAGTTACTTCCTTCATCATAGAAGTTCATTTTGGGGGAGTGTGTCATACTGATGGAGAACACGGGGGTAAAGGAGTAGGTAGGACTGCCTTGATAGCTTGATATCTCATTGATGTGGAGCTTGTGAGTTCCAGGACTCTGCATTCTATACTGCTTATTGTCTCCTGTTGTAGATTTTGGAGAGAAAGATACTTCATTTTGTGTAGCTGTTTGCTGCAACTGCACCAATTTTTTGTAGGCTCCACCTTCTCCACTGTTTATTTGCATCAGTTCATAATGAGAACCAGATTCAACTACTTTTCCTGCTTCTAGGACCACTATCAATTCGGCCCTCTGAATTGTTGATAGGCGGTGAGCAACAATAATTGTTGTCCTTCCTACTGAAGCTTTGTCCAGAGCTTCCTGTACTATTCTTTCAGACTCTGCATCCAGAGCGCTCGTGGCCTCGTCAAGCAAAAGAATCTTCGGATCTCTAACTAAAGCCCTTGCTATGGCAATCCTTTGTTTCTGCCCACCAGACAATTGAATTCCAAATTGCCCTACCTGAGTCATATGTGAAACTTCACCAAGTTAAACTCTTGCACATTGTATAGTCACTGATTGGAATAGAAACAAATATAAGATCTTGGCATACCTGTGTATCATATCCATCAGGTAACTTAAGGATGAAGTCATGAGCGTTTGCAGCTTTGGCTGCATTTACAACGAATTCCATGGAAGCTCCTTCTTTACCAAACAGTATGTTCTCCTTTACTGAAGTTGCAAATAGAAGAGGCTCTTGATTAACCAATCCCATTTGGGATCTCAACCAAGGAAGCTGAAGTCTCTTTAACTTGTGCCCATCAAGGAAGATGTTTCCACTCTCAGGATCATAGAATCTTTCAAGCAAAGAAATGATTGTAGACTTCCCTGAACCACTGCCTCCAACTAGACCTACTGTCTTACTTGCCTGCAGTTTAAGATTGAATCCTTGAAGTACTGGAGTATCTGGCCTTGAAGGATAGCTAAAACCAACATTCCTAAATTCAATTTCTCCTCTAACTCGTGGCAGAATTTTCCCCTTTTCACTGTTAGAATCTATAATTGGAACTTGGTCAATCTTCTTATAAATCCTTGTGGCAGCAGTTGATGCCTCCGATAGAAAAGAAACATTTGGCAGGGCTTGCATTAGGGACCTGAAAAACAAGTATTCTACACCGATTACAGCATGCTAATTAGAAGTACATAGAAGTGGGAAAAGGACAGAATAAAAGACGTTCGGCAGAGAACTTACACTCCACCCAACATGACCAAAACACCTGAGACAAAAATAGCACCACCTTTTTCTCCTCTTTGAGTGATAAGAACTGTTCCAACCCAGGCCTGATACCCCCAAGCTACATAAATCATTCCTGCGGTTCCTATAAGCAAACCCTTCACAAAGCCTTGCTTTATACCAAACACCATACTCTCCTGAAGTGCTTCGCTGAATCTATCCAGAGTCTGAAGCTCACCTACGTACGAATAAACAGTACGAATTGATGAAATTGCTTGTTCAGCAACGCCTCCAGCTCTTCCATAGGCTTCTTTCATCTTCACACCTAGTTTCTGCATGACTAACCCAAACCCAACAGCTGGAATCAAAAAGAGGATTGAGAGTGGCAAAATGGCTACGGTAAGTCTCCAAGAAAGCAGGAAGGCAGCCACGATGCTAAAGAGGAATGATGTTAATTGAGCCAAGAAGTTAGGTATCTGCAAAAGGAATGAATCCAAATCACTATAGCAAAATAATGCAAGTAACAGTAGCTGAAGTGAAAAGGTATGACAGAATTCAAGACCTTCTCAGCGATGGTGTCCTGGATTGAAAGTGCATCCGAAGTAATGGCAGAAATTACTTCGAAGGTATTGCTGGAACCAGATTCATTGTCAAAGAAACCGACATCTTGCCTTAAGATTGATTTAAGGTACTCTGTTCTGATGCAAGATATCTGTCTTTCTGCTGTTCTTGTCCAACAAACTCCTTCTGGAAGAGAGAAGATATAGGCCATATTTTAGCAAATAAAAGCACAGACTATATAAGACGTGCCCCTAGCCCCGGTTAGCATCAAAATGACCAGATGTTGTGAGGTGATAAGACATATTCAAAAGAAAATATACCAATAAAAGCAGAAACCCCCACGAAACTGGCAACATAAAGCAGCCTCAGGGTATACTGTATTAGAAAAAAAACGAGATCGCTGGTTAGCAACCATGAAAAGTAAAAGATCACTGTACGCATTGTCATTACATGTACCTTGTTCACTGTCGCAGTGAAGGACGATTGATCAGAAACTCCTCCATATTCATTTATTACACCACTTAGAACATACATGGTAAGAGGGGTCATCAAACCATCTCCAAAGCTTCCCAAAACCCCAAGGAACATCAACAACTTGTCTACCCAATCTGTATACCTAAAAAGACTTCCTTTGGCACCCATCACAGTAGCTTCATGTAAAGCTACCTTTTTTCGAAACCAAAGCTATTTATTAATAACATCTTGAAGAGTCTTCAACCACACCAAGGTCCTGTTAGTCCCGAATTTGATTTGATACCCTAACTTCATATATTCCAAGAATAACTGAAAATACCATCTATATCCATTTTGTATAATAATGGCCAGCGATTCCAATAACGACAGTTCCTTTCTGTGAGGCCTCGTATAAACTATCTTCAGCAGTAAAAGAGAATTAGAACTCTAAATGGCGCCAGTAACGCGTCACCAATTTCCTTCCAGATTCCGGGTGTCGATTGTTTTGTCAACTAGCCAATCGGCCAATGATGTTGTTTCTAGTGTCGTTATACTTGAGTGCAAGTGTTGGAACATGCCATCAAATGGTGCAATTTAATGAGAAAGTAGACCAAGTAATCAGAACGTAGCAAGGCCTTACAACGACTGCCAAAGTCGCACTCAGTTGTTGTACATGGTACAAGTATGAAAGACCAAACTGACGGAAAACTACATCGACCTCATTCTGCTACGTCTCATTACATAGTGCAGTCCTAAGCCCATATTCTTGGACGTCAAGGCTCATTTTAAGAGTTCAGTCTGCGATTACATCAGGAGTGAGACTTGACATACACATCTGAATTATGGAGTTATAGATGCGCTCTAGTAAAAGTATAGGATTCTTGTGCGGTGTGCATCAGATCTCTGTTCTAAATACCTGTTGACCTTGTTGCAGTTCTGATGATTTCGTTTTATGTCTGTGTTGTTGTTTTAGGACGTATAAAATGAGAGAGAGGATCTGAAGACTGATATGCTAGTAATTTTTTATTAATTATAGATGACATGACCATTCAAATGTACGGTACAGGTAGAGACCCACTGTAGACGAAACGACACTGTCGTCTCCGTGCTCCCTTACTGCAGCCAACGATTTCACTGGCTTACCGTGTCCCTCCAAAACTGTCAAACAGCAATAATTACCATCATGCCCTTTCTGCCAAATCCTCACCGTCCGATCAGAGGACCCACTAAACAACAAATCAGAGGCATAGATCAAACTCAAGATCGCCAACTTATGCCCTCTCAACGCTCCGCACCCCACCATTTGATTCGCACTGTCGTCCCTCTTCCAAACCAAAATCGACTAACCTCTCAGCATTATCTCCCTCTGGCTCTCGATCACAACTAGAGGAAGGAGAAAGAAGAAGATGGTTAAGGTTGCGACTTACTTCGCGATGACTTTGGGAGCATTCATGTTCTGGCAAACCCTGGACAAGGTTCATGTTTGGATCGCCCTCCATCAAGACGAGAAGGTCTCAAATTTCTGTCCCCAATTTTACGAAACCCTAGATAATGTGGATGTCTCTGTTTTAGATTTATATCGGTTTCAATTTATTGATTTATTTGTTAACTGGTGACAGCAAGAGAGGTTGGAGAGAGAAGCAGAGATTAGGAGAGTTAGAGAAGAGCTTATCCGACAAGCCAAAGAGAAGGAGACCCTTGTTTAACATGCAAAGCTCGTGTCGCTCTTTGTTGGGTTTTCTCTGAATTTTCCGTTTTGGACTTGGTGGAATAAGTTTTTTGAGTTAGCTGATTATACTCAAAGCTTGTTACTTTCAATTGATGGCTTCGTGATTTGAATCAGATTCTCAATTTCTTTTTGCTTTGTTCAAATGCTGATGTTATTAGACTATACCTTTTCAAATGCTGATGTTATGTGAGGAGGCATATGTTTTTATCTTCTTTTTTTCTTTCCTTAGAACTTGTTCTTATTGTTTCTGTGCAACAAAATGCTTGATTGTGCTAATTTTTATTTGGTCACTAATACATGTAAATCTTCTCTGGTAGGATTTCGATGAGGTGCATCTGCATTTGGATTTCTGATGTTGAAGTAATGATATTTTGGGTTCACAAGCTTATGTGGTGATTTACGAGATTCAAGTTTCAAATTGAAAGACGGTTTTCTCTTTTTTCTTTTGTGAAACTTTGATTGGGTGTGCGCAAGTTTCTTTGTTTGTCGTGTAGAAACTATAATGTGGAACACGTAAGCTATTCTTTGTACAGTTTTGCCTGAATCCTCCTCCTTCACCTGCCCTTCTTTAGAACTGCAAAATGTTGTTGGAAAAAGCTTGTAAAGTGACGGTTCTATGGTGTCTGTTCAACCAATTCTTACACAACTCTTGAAAAAGATGTTTTGAATATTTACAGATACTTTTTCCATTGCCTTGAAGTGCTACCACTGATTGAGTTTACTGTGCTATCTTATGTACTTAAGTTTCAAAACCTCGGCCACTGTCTGTCTCCCATGCAAGCACACTCACAAAATTGAAAACTTTACATAGTAGCAAAGAGCTCCCACTTCATATTATTTGGTCTAATTTGTACCAGCATCGGCTTGCATACCTTACTACTATTGCCCTATGCAGTGTTTATCTTATAAGCTGCTCTGATACTTTACATGGTGGTAAATTTGAAGACTTATCCTCTCTATGGACTTCTCACGTAATAGCGTGGATTTTTTAGTGGAGATACGATCATATTATTCCATGGACTTCATGCATTGTAAAGAACTATTCCATGATGTTCACTGGCAGTTCAACATGCATTGTGGTAGTATATTTTAACTTGGAACCAAAGGCATTTCAAATTCAATACCTGTGCTAAGTCGCATCATGCTTTCCAAAGGCCCTTTTGGATAGTTGCTTAATGATATGACCAGCCCTTGCAAATTATTTTACTAGAATCCTGGGAATTGTCCTGCTATGGGAATTTAGTAGATGGCATCCTAATCAATAATGAAATGATAGATAGAACTCCATGTTAGTCCCTGGAATTCTCTACAAGTTCATATTGTTGGCAAAGAATGGTAATAGTAGAGATTATATCGTTATGAAACTTCCCAATTGTATTAACGGAATTCATCCTTAGGATGCCGATATTATCCGAACCCATTTTAAAGCCACTATTATATTCCACTTTTTGAGCTAAGCATTATTGGCGGGATTAGTCATTCTAAAACACTTGCAAGAAAATCGTGTTCAATGACGGCAACAGATCCAACCAAAATAGTCTTCTTCTGTAAGATGGGTTAAGAAATGAATGTGATTGGGGTGATGGCTCTCTCCTGAACATACCATGTATGGCCACTCACCTCTATAAATAGAGATACAGCCACGAGAATAATGACATGTTCCCATAAACTTTTGGTTGAAGCTCTAAAAGCTCAGTGTTATGCCCCGGCTGCAACGGTATTCTTGCAATACTATAACAATGAAATCAACTTTCTATCTATGCCCTTTTGCCGATTTCGCTGGTTCTTTGTATATAATTCTTCGCAGCCATTTCCTTTTTAACCTTTTCCCCACATTTTTGGTTAAAGTTGTGAAAAGATAGCGCCCTTTTGATCAATATCGAGTATTAAAGGCTATACTTGCATCACTAAACTTCAGAATTTTTTCAAGTTTCAACTGAATATTTACAATCATTAATGCCCAAAAGTTTGGTTTCATAACACTCTTTTATAGTCCCTAGCAATTGATCGTAGTTATGGATCTATAAGTGGAGTTTTTTTGGACTTTTGATGGTCAAAATGACATGATTATTTCTTTTACGACCTATGGTTGCTACTTTCATGCTCGTTAGAGAGAATCTGAGACCTCTTAAGTTTGAAGTACTCAAAGATTTGAGAAAATTTTCTACCTCCCTTTTTCCATTCATTGAAAGTCAAATAAATAGTTCTGTGGAAAAAACAATTTCCCCTACAACTTAGGGGACCATAAACAAACATGATCATTGCACTGCATAAAACTAAGAACATGAACAACTGACTAATTGTCACATAAAATTAAGTAAATAAAAAACGAAAAACTATAAGAAAACCAATTCTGCTACTGTTGCGCTGCTACTGCTACATGAAATGCGGCTTCTTCCTAAGGTCATGTGTGAACCTTTTATAAACGTTAATAGCATTACTCTCCCGCTCCAAACGATGATTGTCCTCAAGCGGAAACTGAGGGAAGCGTTGCTGTACATAAGTGACAGCTTCCCAAGAAGCATCCATAGGAGAGGAATCTTGCCAATGAACTAGGACCTCTGGAACTGAATTATCAACCCTATGGTCCAAAATAGCCAAAGGCTAGTGTTCAGTAACCTCATTAATCATAGGAGGCAAAGAAGCCTTAATGGGATAAGAACCTGCATGAAACGCCTTAAGTTTAGAAACATGGAACACCGGATGGACCTTCGAATCACCAATCTGAAAACTTACATCTCGGCGATGAGAGTCGTAGGCATGCTTCATCCGTTGTTGGGCACGAAGGAGATTGTCTCTTAAAGAAAACAGTAGCTCATCTCTATTCTTGAGGGCTTGATCAACGGCGTTGAGTTTAGCAAGACCAAGATAATAAGAAAGTAACGGTGGAGGAGGCCTGCCATATACCACTTTGAAAGGAGTTGTTTTCAAAGCGGAATGAAAACTAATATTATAACAATATTCAGCCCATGAAAGCCAATCCATCTACTTTGTTGGACGATCATTGGTGAAGCAACGAAGATACATCTCAATCGTCCGATTTATCACCTCAATTTGATCGTCTATTTGAGGATAGTATGCGGAACTGAAAGAGATAGTACCCTGAAGACGGAACAACTCCTTCCAAAAAGCACTAGTAAAAGTGTCATCACGATCACTTACAATTGATACAAGCAGCCCATGTAATTTGAAAATATTATCAAAGAAAATGAGAGCAATTGTCACTGCTGTGTAAGGATAGGAGAGCGGACAAAAGCGACTGTATTTTGAAAAACGATCGACCACCACCAGAATGAAATTCTTCCCATGAGACGTAGGCAAACTATTAATAAAATTAAGAGAAATATCAGTCCAAATCTGGGAGGGGACTGGTAAAGGAAAGAGTAAAACTACTGGTAGAAGAGATTCAGATTTATGGCGCTGACAGATTTAATAATTGCGAGCAAAGTCCCGAATTTGTTTTTTCATGCCTGCCCAAAAGAAATCTTTTGATATGCAGTGTAGGGTCTTTTGGTAACCCTCATGACCCTGATTGTGCAAAGCAGAAACAACCATCTGAATTGAAGGAGATGTGGAAGGAAGATAGACGTGATTCTTGTAAAAATGCAAACCTTGACGAAAATCCCATTGAATTTCAACATTCTGTTGCTGAATATCTAAAATAATATTCTGGATTTCAGTGGAAGCTTGTTATTCATGGCGGATGGCATTGAATAAACTTAACTGGGGTATGGAAATAGCCATTAAGGTAGAGTTTGCTTCATCACGCCTAGATAAGGCATCAACTACTTTATTCTGGCGACTAGATTTATATTCAACAGTGAAAAAATAGCCCAAAAGCTTACCAAGCCAATTTTGTTGAGGTGGGGATAAAAAGCTTTGCTCCAGTAGAAATTTTAGACTATAATGGTCCGCCTGAACAAGAAATTGTTGGCCCACAAATAAGAGCGTCAATGTTTGATGGCCTTGACCAAACCAATCAGTTCTTTTTCATAAGCAGGAAGGCTCCTATGTCGTTGAGGCATCTGTTGACTTAAAAAGGCTATAGGCTTTCCATTCTGAAGTAACACTGCACCAATACCAACATCTGAAGCATCACATTCTACCACGAATAATTGATAAAAATCAGGAAGAGCTAAGACAAAAGGACTTGTCATAGCAGATTTGAGTTGTTCAAAAGCAATGGAAGACTGTTTAGACCATTGAAAAGAATTTTTCTTCAACATAGAAGTAAGAGGAGCTACTATTAACCCATAATTGGGAACAAATTTACGATAATATCTGGTAAGACCAAGAAAAACACGAAGAGCTCTGATGGTTGTCGTTTGGGCCAGTCAACCATAGCTAAGACTTTACTAGCATCGGCTGTAACTTATTGTTGAGAAACAATGTGGCCTAAATAAGCAATTTCTATCTATCCAAAAGAACATTTTTCCTTCTTGAGATAAAGTCGGTGATCCCGAAGCAATTGAAAAGTAAGTCTCAAATGATGAAGATGCTCCACTCATGTGCGACTGTACACCAAAATATCGTCAAAAAACACAAGGATAAATCTCCTTAGGTGAGGAGAGAATACATCATTCATGAGAGACTAAAATGTAGAAGGAGCATTTGTGAGGCCAAACGGCATAACTAAAAATTCAAAATGGCCATGATGTGTCCAAAAAGCTATTTTCTCAATATCATTAGCATTCATTCGGACCTGATGGTAGCCAGAACGAAGATCCAACTTTGTAAGGTATTTAGCACCCGTCAATTCTTCCAAAAATTGATCAATCACAAGGATGGGAAACTTATCCTTGACGGTTTTGGCATTCAGAGCTCTATAATCAACACATAGACGTCATAACTTGTCAGCTTCCGGGAACTGGGGAGGAGAAAGGTGACTGGCTGGATTTGATGATTCCTTAGGCCAACATCTCAGAAAATTGTTTTTCAATTTCATTCTTCTGAGCATGTGGGTATCGAAAAGGTCTCACTACAATTGGACTAGTGCCTGGCTCTAAGGTGATGCGGTGGTCACATTCGCGAGATGGAGGAAGACCTTTAGGATCGGCAAACAAGGGAGAAAACTCCAACAACAATTTTTGAATATCCAATTCTGGCGAAGATACCACAGACATAAAACAAAGATTTGGTGATGGAGTACGTGGATGGTTGGAGAGGCCGCATAAGTTAAACACTTTGCCCTGCTGTGTGAAACTCATGTGTATGTTAGAGAAATCCCATAAGATGGGTCCCAAGGTTCTTAGCCAATTAACTCCCAACCCAACATCAAATTCAGTTAAAGGAAGCACAAACATATCATTATTAAAAATATAGGAGTCCAGTCGCAGTAAAATACCACGACAAGTGCCAGGACTAGTGAATGTCTCCCCATTTGCTACCACCACATTAAGATTATCACCTTTTTCTATTGTAGCATTAAAGTGGGACACAATTTTAGAGTTGATAAAATTATGGGTGCTACCAGAATTAATTAGGACCAGAATAGGATTACCTTGCCAACTGCCTTTCAACCGCATCGTATGTAGGACCTGGACTCCTGTAATTGCATTGAGCGATATTTCTAAAGACTGAATATCTGTTGTTAGATTTAAATCCTCCCCTTCTGAGCAATCATCTTCCTCAATTTCAATCCAGAAAAGTCGCTTACGCTGATGTCCCTGAACAAATGGCTCGTCACAATTAAAGCACAAACCTTTGGACCGCCTTTCTTCCATCTCAACTCAACTCAAACGTTTTGCAAATTTTGGAGCTGCGAAAATTGTGCAGGAGGAGTTTTTTGGAAACCCTTCCGATGATCGACTATTGAAAAAGGTTTGAACACCTTCCCTTTATGTTCATAAAGGTAAGACATGCTCATTGCAGTGATTAAATCAGTGGGGTGATGTAATTCTACCTCAACAGCGATAGCCTCTTATAAGCCACTGATATAACTGAACCTTTTGCTCTTGTGTCAATGATCCATCCCACGAAACCAAAAGCTCAAAACTTTTATGATAATCTTCAACAGTTCTAACTTGCTCTAGTTTGTCCAATTCCC
This sequence comes from Erythroxylum incrassatum, assembly GCA_026546855.1. Classification (NCBI taxonomy): domain Eukaryota; kingdom Viridiplantae; phylum Streptophyta; class Magnoliopsida; order Malpighiales; family Erythroxylaceae; genus Erythroxylum; species Erythroxylum incrassatum. The sequence goes on along the minus strand of JANVCL010000003.1, from coordinate 9,059,148 downwards.
TTAATTTGTTACTCCGAATTGGTGGACCAAACCTCAAATGACATTGGTGCTTGAACGCATCCCAAGAAGGAGTAGGGTTGTCATTTTC
>JANVCL010000003.1:9021099-9033675 GCA_026546855.1 Erythroxylum incrassatum | reverse complement strand
ATAAACGCGGGACTCGTATAAATGAATGGATGAGATTCATGGGACAGAATAAGACACCATAAAACTGGACAGAAGATCTGGACTCCTCAATAACATGTGCATGACTAGTTGTGGTGTGTTTCACTTTGCAAAAATCTTGCGCTCTCTTACATGCAATGCGAGTTTCCCGACCCAACCAGAGAGTTCTATCTTATTATGATGCCAATTTTCTAAGTCGTCTTTAACATTTTTAGCAAATTTTAATAACGTGTCTCTTTCTTCCTCCTTCCTTATTATAAGCATTTCAGGATCTAAGCTTTGTGATTGGCACTCCTTATGTCTTGACTAATCCTATTATAAGATTTAGTAGTCCAACCTAATTTCACGGAGGTTGCCTCTTAAGACAACTTCATGTGTTCGCTTCTATAATGCCTGTCTTGCATAGCTAAGACAGGGACAGGGACCAAAACGATAAACTTCTCTTACACGTTCTACATAATAAATAATACAGACAAGAAAGAGTATATGATTTATACGCTCACGTCCAGTAACTTGCTTTGGAGGTTTCTTATTACTTTTTGTGTTTAACAAAATCAAACGTACATGGTCCCTCAGGAAAAGCAATGAAAAGTACCTTGAACAAAATCAATCGATTATTTAGAGGTATGTGTTGGAAAACCACACTTCACTAACTAATTATCTATCTTTTCTTGTGTTATACTTTCTCTTGTTTTAAGAAATGTGACTGTGTAATTAAGCGTAAACAAGGAGAATCCCATCAAAGTATTGGCATTTGCATTGTCTTATGTCAAATGACTGTAAGTTGAGTGTTTTAACTGGAAAATGCTTAACTACAAGTAATTTCATTGATGAATCAACTTAGCTTCTTCGTTACCCAACTGTTTACTCAATCTCCAAACTTTGCTTCTTCTAAAAGATTTTACAGTCCCCCAGAGAAACTAAGCCAACAACTGTTGATGCTAGGATGTTTTCAGTTACACACTATCATATCCTATCGCAAAGTATTTTCTCTCTCATAACGGAGGAAGATGAAGAAGACGATGCATGATAAAAACTTGACAGAAAGCGTTAGAGAGAAAGGCTGAGCGCTACGTTTAAATAAAAAGTCTAGTATTACTATTGTTGACGTCGAACTAGAGTATAATAGTAGTAGTATTTAAAACGGATCTGAACATTTACAACGACATGAAAAAGGTTGCATATGAATTGTTTTTCTCTCTTCAATCAATGGAATCCATGTCTCTCTTTCCCAATTGATTCTCTTTCTATTCTTTTTGACAAAATCGTAACGATATTCCCTTAAAATCTGTTAGCCCATTTTTGTTATCCGATCACAACTAGTAGAAGGAGAAAAAAGAAAATGGTTAAGGTTGCAACTTACTTCGCGATGACTTTGGGAGCCTTCATGCTCTGGCAAACCATGAACAAGGTTCATGTTTGGATCGCCTCTATCAAGACAAGAAGGTCTCTAATTTCTGTCCCCAATTTTACGAAACCCTAGATAATGATGGATGTCACTGTTTTAGATTTATATCGGTTTCAATTTGTTGATTTATTTATTAACTGGTAACAGCAAGAGAGGTTGGAGAGAGAAGCAGAGACTAGGAGAGTTAGAGAAGAGCTTATCCGACAAGCACGATGCTATTACATACATAGCCATACTTTCATCACTAAACTTCGGAATTCCTGTAGGTTTTAGATTGAATGTTTACAATCATTAATGCCCAAAAACTTGGTTTCATATCACTCTTTAGCTTGTAGAATCCAAATTGTGGTCTTATGGATACCAGAAGGATTGTCTTGCTTTCTTTTTGGACGATTCTTGTTTTCAAGTTGGCACAGCGTTTTGAATACAAAGAGGAGGACTTGGCTTCAGAGGAGAGACTATGTAACTTGTACGAAAGATGGAGGAGCCATCATAAGATTTCATGGAGCCTGATCGAGAAACAACAATGTTTCACTGTGTTTAAGGCAAATTTGGAGCATATTCACAAAGTGAACCAAATGGACAAGCCTTAAAAGTTGAAACTAAACGAGTTTGCTGATATGACCAACAATGAGTTAATGCAACATTATGAAGGCTCAAAGGTTAGTCACCACAGGATGTTCCACAACCCTCGCTAGGAAACCCTTTTCACACATGGGAGGACACAAAATCTTCCTACTTCAGTTGATTAGAGGAAGAATGGAGCCGTCAATGATATTAAGAACCAAGGAAAATGTAGTAAGTATGATTTCTTTGAACCTAATGACAGGCTCGATAATCTTTATTTGGATTGTTGCTAGTTCCATATTCCTTCGTCTAGGAAGAATATAGTTCTTGAAATAATATATATGTAACAATTTGCTTCACTTACGTGCAGTCATAACCATAATAATTATTAATATTGATATTGTTGCAGATAGCTGCTGGGCATTTTTAGCTGTTGCTGTAGTAGAACGTATCAATAAAATTAAAACGGGTCAGCTGGTCTCCTTATCTGAGTAAGAGTTGGTGGATTGCAACACTGTCAATAATGGCTATAATGGAGGATTGATGGAAGAAGCATTCAAGTTCATTAAGCAAACCGGTGGATTGATAACAAAGAGTAACTATGCTTATTTAGTCAAAGATAGTTCTTGCGACTCTGCCAAGGTAATTTAATTAAACATCAGGAGATTTGATGTTAGGTACTTGACAAATTAATATTTCTATTCCTGCTGCAGCTGAATGCTCCCACCGTGACCATCAATGGATATGAAATGGTTCCCGAGAATGATGAGAATGTGCTCATGAAAGTTGTTGCAAACCAATTCATATCAATTGCAATAGATGTTGGTGGCAAGGACCTGCAATTTTATTCAGAGGTAAGTGAAATCAAGTTGAATAAGAATAAGTAGTCAAAATTTAAGAGGTGCAAGAACTAAAATGTTCTTTAGTGGTTTAAAACATAACCAAAATGAGGTTGTTTTGGTTATGTTTTAAACGTTTATAACTTAACGAAAACCATGTCGTTTGAATTTAAACAAAATGAAGTCGTTTTGGTTAAGTCATAAACGTTAAACCAGCAACAAGTAACGATGTCGTTTGGGATTTCCAAACATCGTTGTTTTGGCCTCCCAAACAACGTCGTTTTGTTCAACAAGCGAAGAGGTTCTTAAATTAACTAAAATAACGTCGTATTGCTTGAGTTGAAAGCCGACGAGAACGAAATTTATCGATGGAATTTAGCGACAGACTTTCATAGCTCCGCTAAAGTAAAATTTCTAACCGACATTACTGACGCACATAGTATTTTCGTCAGTAATTACCGACAGTTTATTTCCGGCCAGTAAACTTCCATCGTTATTTTATTTGTTTTCTTGTAGTGAAAGATTAGGAAAGTTAGAGAATAGTTTGTCCGACAAGCACGATGCTACATATATAGCCATACTTGCATCACTAAACTTCGGAATTCCTTCATGTTTTCGACTGAATATTTACAATTATTAATGCCCAAAAGCTTAGTTTCATAACACTCTCCAAATTGTGGTCTTATGGATACCAAAAGGATTGTCTTGCTTTCTTTTTGCTTGGTTCTTGTATTTAGGTTGGCACGACGTTTTGATTACAAAGAGGAGGACTTGGCTTCAAAGGAGAGACTCTGGGACTTGTACGAAAGATGGAGGAGCCATTATAAGATTTCTCGGAGCCTGACCGAGAAACAACAACGTTTCACTATTTTTAAGGCAAATTTGGAGCATAATCACAAAGTGAACCAGATGAACAAGCCTTAGAAGTTGAAACTAAACGGGTTTGTTGATATTACCAACCATGAGTTCATGCAACATTATGGAGGCTCAAAGGTTAGTTACCACAGGATGTTTCGCAACCCTCACCAGGAAACCCCTTTCACGCATGGGAGGATACAAAATCTTCCTGCTTCAGTTGATTGGAGGAAGAATGGAGCTATCAATGATATTAAGAACCAAGGAAAATGTAGTAAGTATGATTTCTCTGAACCTAATGACAAGCTTGATAATCTTCATTTGGATTATTGCTAGTTCCATATTCCTTCGTCATGGAAGAATATAGTTCTTGAAATCATATATATGTAAATATTTGCTTCACTTATGTGCAGTCATAACCATACTAATTATTAATATTAATATTGTTGCAGATAACTGCTAGGCATTTTAGCTATCCTGTAGTAGAAGATATAAATAAAATTAAAATGGGCCAGTTGTTTTCCTTACCTGAGATAGAGTTGGTGGACTGCAACACTGTCAATAGTGGTTGTAATAGAGGATTGATTGACAAAGCATTCAAGTTCATTGAGCAAACCGATGGATTGATAACGGAGAGTAACTATCCTTATTTAGCCAAAGATGGCTCCTGCGACTCTGCCAAGGTAATTTAATTAATCACTAGGAGGTTACATTTTAGGTACTTGTCAAATTAATATTTCTGTTCCTGATACAGATGAATGCTTCCACTGTGACCATCAATGGATAAAAAATGGTTCCCGAGAATGATGAGAATGCGCTCATAAAAGCTGTTGCAAACCAACCTATACCAATTACAATAGATGCTGGTGGCAAGGACCTGCAATTCTATTCAGAGGTAAGTGAAATCAAGTTAAATAAAAATATGTGGTTAAAATTTAAGTGATGCAAGAACTGAAATGTAGTTTAGTGGTTTAAAACATAACCAAAACGACGTCGTTATCGTTATGTTTTAAAGGCTCATAACTTAACAAAAACGGCGTCGTTTGGTTTCCAAATGACATCGTTTTTGTTAAGTTATAAAAGTTAAAGCAACAACCACCAAACGACGTCGTTTTGTAGCAAAAGTTTAAACACCCCAAACGACGTCGTTTTAAAGTGAAGGTTTAAATGTTTAAAACTTCACTTCAAAACGATGTCATTTGACCTCCTCCTAAGCAACGTCGTTTTGTTCAACAAGCGAACAGGTTCTCAAGTTAACCAAAACGACGTCATTTCAGGAAAACCAAATGACATCGTTTTCCTTGAGTTGAAAGCTAACAAATGACAACAAAATTTACCAACGAAATTTAGTGACGGACTTTCATACCGCCGCTAAAGTAAAATTTTCAACTGACATTACCGACACAAATAGCATTTTCGTTGGTAATTACCAATGGTTTTTTTTCCGATCGGTAAACTTCTGTCGCTATTTTGTTTTTTTTCTTGTAGTGAGAAATTAGGAGAGTTAGAGAAGAGCTTATCCGACAAGCACGATGCTACATACATAGCCATACTTGCATCATTAAACTTCGAAATTCCATCAAGTTTTTGACTGAATATTTACAATCATTAATGCCCAAAAGTTTGGTTTCATAACACTCTTTACTTTGTAGAATCCAAATTGTGGTCTAATGGATATCAGAAGGATTGTCTTGCTTTCTTTTTAGTTGGTTCTTGTTTTCAGGTTGGCACGGCGTTTTGATTACAAAGAGGAGGACTTGGCTTTAAAGGAGAGACTCTGGGACTTGTACGAAAGATGGAGGAGCCATCACAAGATTTCTCGGAGCCTAACCGAGAAACAACAATGCTTCACTATGTTTTAGACAAATTTGGAGCATATTCACAAAGTGAAACAGATGGACAAGCCTTACAAGTTGAAACTAAACGAGTTTGCTAATATGACCAACCATGAGTTCATGCAACATTATGGAGGCTCAAAGGTTAGTCACGACAGGATGTTCCGCAACCCTCACCAGTTTATTGGAGGAAGAGTGGAGCCGTCAATGATATTAAGAACCAAGGAAAATGTAGTAAATATGATTTCTCTGAACCTAATGACAGGCTCGATAATCTTTATTTGGATGGTTGCTAGTTCCATATTCCTTTGTCTAAGAAGAATATAGTTCTTGAAATCATATATATGTATCAATTGACTTCACTTAGGTGCAGTCATAACTATAATAATTATTAATATTGATATTGTTGCAGATAGCTGGTGGACATTTTTAGCAGTTGTTGCAGTAGAAGGTATCAATAAAATTAAAACGGGTCAGTTAGTCTCCTTATTTGAGCAAGAGTTGGTGGATTGCAACACTGTCAATAATGGCTATAATGAAGGATTGATGGAAGAAGCATTCAGGTTCATTGAGCAAACCGGCGGATTGACAACAAAGAGTAACTATGCTTATTTAGCCAAAAATGGTTCCTGCGGCTCTGCCAAGGTAATTTAATTAATCATTAGGAGATTTGATGTTAGGTACTTGTCAAATTAATATTTCTATTTCTATTGCAGATGAATGCTCCCACCGTAACCATCATTGGATATGACATAGTTCCCGAGAATGATGAGAATGCGCTCATGAAAGTTGTTGCAAACCAAGCCATATCAATCCAATAAATGTTGGTGGCAAGGACCTGCAACTCTATTCAGAGGTAAGTGAAATCAAGTTCAATAAAAATAAGTAGTCAAAATTTAAGGGGTGCAAGAACTGAGACGTATTTTAGTGATTTAACAAATAACCAAATGACGTCGTTTTGGTTTAAAAACCAAACGACGTCATTTTGGATATGTTTTAAACGTTTATACCAAACGACGTCATTTTCGTTAAGTTATAAATGATAAAGCAAAAATAAGCAAATGACGTTGTTTGGGATTTCACCAAACTATGTCATTTTGCAGTTAAGGTTTAAACATCCTAAACGACGCCGTTTTACAAGGAAGGTATAAACATTTAAACCTCCACTGCAAAACGACATCGTTTGGCCTCCTCCCAAACAACATCACTTTGTTCAATAAGCGAAAAGGTTCTTAAGTTATTCAAAACGACATTGTTTTAGGAAAACCAAACGATGTCGTTTTCCTTGATTTTAAAGCCAACGAATGACAACAAAATTTACTAACGAAATTTAGTGACAGACTTTCATACCGCCACTAAAGTAAAATTTCCAACTGACATTACCAACGCATATAGTGTTTTTGTCGGTAGTTGTCGACGGTTTATTTCTGATCGATAAACTTTCGTCGCTATTTTGTTTTTTTCTTGTAGTGAGAGATTAGGAGAGTTAGAGAAAAGCTTATCCGACAAGTACGATGCTACATACATAGCCATACTTTCATCACTAAACCTCGGAATTCCTTCAGGTTTTCGACTAAATATTTACAATCATTCAAGCCCAAAAGTTTGGTTTCAAAACACTCTTTACTTTGTGGAATCCAAATTGTGGTCTTATGGATACCAGAAGGATTGTCCTGCTTTCTTTTTGGTTGGTTCTTGTTTTTAGGTTGGCACGACGTTTTGATTAAAAAGAGGAGGGGACTTGGCTTTAAAGGAGAGACTCTGGGACTTGTACGAAAGATGGAGGAGCCATCACAAGATTTCTCAGAGTCTGACCGAGAAACAGCAACGCTTCACTGTGTTTAAGGTGAATTTGGAGCATATTCACAAAGTGAAAGAGATGGACAAGCCTTACAAGTTGAAACTAAACGGGTTTGCTGATATGACCAACCATGAGTTCGTGCAACATTATGGAGGCTCAAAGGTTAGTCACCACAGGATGTTCTACAACCCTCACCAGGTAACCCCTTTCGCGTACGGGAGGACACAAAATCTTCCTGCTTTAGTTGATTGGAGGAAGACTGGAGCCGTCAATGATATTAAGAACCAAGGAAAATGTAGTAAGGGCAATTTCTCTGAACCTAATGAAAAGCTCGATAATCTTCATTTGGATTGTTGCTAGTTCCATATTCCTTCGTCTTGGAAGAATATAGTTCTTGAAAATATATATATGTAACAATTTGCTTCACTTACGTGAAGTCATAACCATACTAATTATTAATATTGATATTGTTACAGATAGTTGCTGGGCATTTTAGTTATTCCTTCAGTAGAAGGTATAATTAAAATTAAAATAGGCCAGCAGGTTTCCTTATATGAGATAGAGTTGGTGGACTGCAACACTGTTAATAGTGGCTGTAATGGAGGATTGATTGAAGAAGCATTCAAGTTCATTAAGCAAACCAGTGGATTGACAACAGAGAGTAACTATCCTTATTTAGCCAAAGATGGTTCCTACGAGTCTGCCAAGGTAATTTAATTAATCACTAGTAGATTTCCTGTTAGGTACTTGTCAAATTAATATTTCTGTTCCAGCTGCAGATGAATGCTTCCATTGTGACCATCAATGGATATGAAATGGTTCCCAAGAATGATGAGAATGCGCTCATGAAAGTTGTTGCAAAGCAACCCATATCAATTGCAATAGATGTTGGTGGCAAGGACCTGCAATTCTATTTAGAGGAAAGTGAAATCAAGTTGAATAAAAATAAGTGGTCAAAATGTAAGGGGCAAGAACTAAAATGTAGTTTAGTGGTTTAAAACATAACCAAAACGACGTCGTTTTGGTTATGTTTTAAACATTTATGACTTAACGAATCGTTTTGGTTAAGTTATAAACGTTAAACGTTTAAACATTCATTGCAAAACAACGTCGTTTGGCCTCCTCCCTAACGACGTCGTTTTGTTCAACAAGCGAAGAGGTTCTTGTTTTAACCAAAACGACGTCATTTCGGGAAAGCCAAACGACATCATTTTCTTTTAGTTGAAAGACGAAGAATGACAACGAAATTTACTGATGGAATTTAGCGACGGATTTTCATACTGCCACTAAAGTAAAATTTCCAACCGACATTACTGACACATATAGTATTTCTGTCGGTTATTACCGATAGTTTATTTCCGATTGGTAAACTTCCGTCGCTATTTTGTTTTTTTTTCTTGTAGTGAGAGATTAGGAGAGTTAGAGAAGAGCTTATCCGACAAGCACGATGCTACACATATAGCCATAATTGCATCACTAAACTTCGGAATTCCTTCAGGTTTTTGACTAAATATATACAATTATTAATGCCCAAAAGCTTGGTTTCATAACACTCTTTACTTTGTAGAATCCAAATTGTGGTCTTATAGATATCGAAAGGATTGTCTTGCTTTCCTTTTGGTTGGTTCTTGTTTTCAGGCTGGCAAGACGTTTTGATTACAAAGAGGAGGACTTGGCTACAAACGAGAGGCTTTGGGACTTGTGCGAAAGATGGAGGAGTCATGCCAAGATTTTTCGGAGCCTGATTGAGAAACAACAACGTTTCACTGTGTTTAAGGCGCATTTGGAGCATAATCACAAAGTGAACCAGATGAACAAGCCTTAGAAGTTGAAACTAAACGGGTTTACTGATATGACCAACCATGAGTTCATGCAACATTATGGAGGCTCAAAGGTTAGTAACCACAGGATGTTCCGCAACCCTCACCAGGAAACACCTTTCACGCATGGGAGGACACAAAATCTTCTTACTTCAGTTGAATGGGGGAAGAATGGAGCTGTCATGATATTAAAAACCAAGGAAAATATGGTAAGTATGATTTCTCTGAACCTAATGACAAGCTTGATAATCTTCATTAAGATTGTTGCTAGTTCCATTTTCCTTCGGCTAGGAAGAATATAGTTCTTAAAATCATATATATGTAACTATTTGCTTCACTTACGTGCAATCATAACCATACTAATTATTAATATTGATATTGTTACAGATAACTGCTAGGCAGTTTTAGTTGTTGCTGCAGTAGAAGGTATAAATAAAATTAAAACAGGTCAGCTGGTCTCCTTATCTGAGAAAGAGTTAGTGGACTGCAACACTGTCAATAGTGGTTGTAATGGAGGATTGATTTAAGAAGCATTCAAGTTCGTTAAGCAAAATGGTGGATTGACAACAGAGAGTAACTGTCCTTTTTTAGGTGAAGACGATTCATGAAATTCTGCCAAAGTAATTTAATTAATCACCAGGAGATTTCATGTTTGGTACTTGTTAAATTAATATTTCTATTCCTGCTGCAGATGAATGCTCCCACCGTGACCATCAATGGATATGAAATGGTTCCTGAGAATGATGAGAATGCGCTCATGAAAGTTGTTGCAAACCAACCCATATCAATTGCAATAGATGCTAGTTGCAAAGACTTGCAATTCTATTCAGAGGTAAGTGAAATCAAGTTGAATAAAAATAAGTGGTCAAAATTTAAGGGGTGCAAGAACTAAAAGGTACTTTTGTAGTATAAAACATAACCAAAACGATGTCGTTTTGGTTTTGTTTTAAACGTTTATAACTTAACGAAAACAACGTCGTTTGAATTTAAACCAAACGACGTCTTTTTGGTTAAGTTATAAACGTTAAACCAGCAACAAGTAAACGACATCATTTGGGATTTCCAAATGACGTTGTTTTTGCAGTGAAGGTTTAAACGTTTAAATCTTCATTGCAAAACGACGCCGTTTCGCCTCCTCCCAAACAACATCGTTTTGTTCGACAAGTGAAGAGGTTCTTAAGTTAACGAAAACGACGTCGTTTCGGGAAAACCAAACGACGTCTTATTGCTTGAGTTAAAAGCCGATGATGACAACGAAATTTAGCGACGGACTTTCATACTGCCCTTAAAGTAAAATTTTCAACTGAAATTACCGACGCATATAGTATTTTCGTTAGTAATTACTGACGGTTTATTTCCGGTCGGTAAACTTCCATCGCTTTTTTGTTTTTTTTTCTTACAGTGAAAGATTAGGAGAGTTAGAGAATAGCTTATCTGACAAGCACGATTGTACATACATAACCATACTTGCATCACTAAACTTCGGAACTCCTTCATGTTTTCGACTAAATTTTTACAATCATTAATGCCCAAAAGCTTAGTTTCATAACACTCTTTACTTTGTAGAATCCAAATTTTGGTCTTATGGATACTAGAAGGATTGTCTTGCTTTCTTTTTCGTTGGTTTTGGTTTGAAGCTGGCACAACGTTTTGAATACAAAGAGGAGGACTTAGCTTCAGAGGAGAGACTCTGAGACTTGTACGAAAGATGGCGGAGCCATCACAAGATTTCTTGAAGACTGATCGAGAAACAACAACGTTTCACTGCGTTTTAAGGCAAATTTGGAGCATATTCACAACGTGAACCAGTTGGACAAGCCTTACAAGTTGAAACTAAACGGGTTTGTTAATGACCAACTATGAGTTCATGCAACATTACGGAGGCTCAAAGGTTAGTCACTATAGGATGTTCCGCAACCCTCACCAAGAAACCCCTTTCACGCATGGGAGGACACAAAATCTTCCTGCTTTCGTTGATTTGGGGAAGAATGGAGCCGTCAATGATATTAAGAACCAAGGAATGCTCCCATCGTGACCATCAATGGATATGAAATGGTTCCCGAGAATGATGAGAATGCATTCATGAAAGTTGTTGCAAACTAACCCATATCAATTGCAATAGATACTGGTGGTAAGGACCTGCAAATCTATTAAGAGGTAACTGAAATCAAGTTGAATAAAAATAAATGGTCAAAATTTAAGGGGTACAAGAACTAAAATGTACTTTAGTGGTTTAAAACATAATCAAAACGACGTCGTTTTGGTTATGTTTTAAACGTTTATAACTTAACGAAAATGACGTCGTTTGAATTTAAACCAAACGACGTTGATTGAATTTAAACCAAACGACGTCGTCTTGGTTAAGTTATAAACGTTAAACCAACAACCAGTAAACGACATCATTTGGGGTTTCTCCAAACGACGTCGTTTACAATAAAGGTTTAAACGTTTAAGCCTTCACTGTAAAATGTTGTTGTTTGGCCTCCTCCCAAAGAACGTCGTTTTGTTCAACAAGCGAAGAAGTTCTTAAGTTAACCAAAACGACGTCGTTTCGAAAAAACCAAACGACGTCGTTTTCCTTGAGTTGAAACCCGACGAATGACAATGAAATTTACTGACGGAATTTAGCGACGAACTTTCATGCCACCGCTAAAGTAAAATTTCCAACCGGCTGACGCATATAGGATTTCGATCGGTAATTATAGACGGTTTATTTCCGACCGGTAAACTTCCGTCGCTATTTTGTTTTTTTTTCTTGTAGTGAGAGATTAGGAGACTTAGACAAGAGTTTATTCGACAAGCACGATGCTAAATACATAGCCATACTTGCATCACTAAACTTCGGAATTCCTTCATGTTTTCGACTGAATATTTATAATCATTAATGCCCAAAATCTTGTTTTCATAACACTCTTTACTTTGTAGAATCCAAATTGTGGTCTTATGGATACCAGAAGGATTGTCTTGCTTTCTTTTTGGTTGGTTCTTGTTTTCAGGCTGGCACGGCATTTTGATTACAAAGAGGAGGACTTAGCTTTAGGGGAGAAACTCTGGGACTTGTACAAAAGATGGAGGAGCCATCACAAGATTTCTCAGAGCTTGATCGAGAAATAACAACGTTTCACTGTGTTTAAGGAGAATTTGGAGCATATTCAGAAGGTGAACCAGATGGACAAGCCTTACAAGTTGAAACTAAACGGATTTGCTGATATGACCAACCATGAGTTCATGCAACATTATAGAAGCTCAAAGGTTATTCACCACAGGATGTTCCGCAACCCTCACGAGGAAACCTCTTGCACGCATGGGAGGACCCAAAATCTTCCGGCTTCCGTTGATTTGATCCTTCAATACCTACCTCGCCAATGCTACTGAAATCTCGTACAAGGGCAGGTGGGACTCGAAATATGTGTCCTGGTGGAGGTGAGCTTGC
>JANVCL010000003.1:8999531-9013607 GCA_026546855.1 Erythroxylum incrassatum | reverse complement strand
AAAACGAATCCTAAATGGCCTTTACAAATTGGAGGGCTCAAAGGAATTATCTCGTTGTTGAACTTGGGAATACATTATCATGGTTACTTATCTAGACGATGGGCCCAAGACTAAAGATCTTATAAGATATCATTTTTCATCTCTGTATTTATGTGATATATTTGCCAACTGAAGTGAAAATTGGGCAGCACATGCATCCGTGCAAATGTATTTTTCCAAAGCTTTATCCTAACCAAGAAAGCAATCAATAATGGAAGGTTAATATTTTAATGGGGTTTAGAGCAAGAATTGATAACTAAAAAAAAAAAGAGTCCAAAATGGCCAACCGTGTGGCCTTGATTATCTCAAAAAGAGCGGCTTGGCCATGCACGCATGCCACAGTTTCCATGGCCACCTCCAAATCTTTGACCATCGCATTTTTATCACTACCCACAATCGACAAGAAGACAACAAGTACGCCCATGTTAGGAGGAGCCAAAATGGGCATTCATTTGTAACCTATAGCACTCTCGGCCACCGCATAAATGCTTTGGAGTTGATAATGAGTCCTATTTTTTTAATCTGACACCTTAACCACACTTTAAAGCTGGTCTTAATGAGCCAACGCTTGCATCTTTGTCCTCTCAAACCACATGCGTGTCTTTTCTCCTTTTGTTACCGAGACATAGGACACAAGCTCGTGAGAGAAGGAATCCGATGTTGCGTCCTGTAAACAGGTCTTCCACTACTCCTCACATCTATCGTAAAACTTAAAAGTGATGTTTTCCTTTCCGTTCATTAGATTCATTATATGCGAAAAAAGAAAAAGTCGAAAGAAAAAACAGCCAAGAAGAGAACACAACTTAAGTAGAAAAGGTGACGAGAGCGGGAGAGAAACTTCTGGTTTACCATGGTGTACGCTTGGTGTTGTTTATATTTATGCGTGTTACACTGAAGGAATCCTTTTTTTCCTCTTTAACGTAACAACCATCCTGATGTTAGAAACGCGCACAGCTATAGAAATCTCCTAGTTTTTTACATAGATTCATGATAAGTATGCATTCAGAGAAGAACCTACTTTACACCAAATCCAATTCGTGAAAAAAGATCGAACGGCTTCTTCTAGTATAAGTTGGTCAAAGCAAAAGAAATCACTTGCTTCGATCTGGGGCTGGTTCGTTACTGATGGAAATAGATCAAGTTTCCATGGAACAAGTCAAGAAGTACCATACAGATTCATCATAAGGGGACAACTGGTACCGGAGTTTGACAGCAAAGGAGGAGGTATATACCAATAAACTTAAATAATACATGTATAGTAGCAACAGTGACACCAACTGTGGCAGCACAGCAAATTGACACGCCAGTGTCCAGACATGTATAAATACGAGGTTAAAGACAAGACAATCTTTGGGGGATCAAAACGGCACCACAGGAACTTAACCTGGAGAGCACCCTGGGGAGCTGTGGCAGGAATCAGGTGGTCCACGTGTCAGAACCCCAGGACCTCAGACCATGATCTAAGACAGCTAAAAGTATAGGCAACTACTATTAATAGGCCCGAAGAAAGTGTGGGGAACTGTGAAATCATGGACAGAGATTAGGGGGAACTCTGAGTCTACAATTTCGGTTTAATCATTAATGCTAATACCTGTGGTTAATTTTGTTATAATAAAATCATTATTTTAAAAATGAATAAAATATTTGATATAAGTATCCGTTTTCGTCTGATCTATGTAGATGACAGAGAGATACAGCCTTGGGGTTTAGGAGGATAGAGATTAGGGTTACGTCAGCGATCTGCCACTGGTACGGATGAAAAGCTTAAATGACCCTTTTACCCTTCAAAATAACGCCACGTCACCACTTGCTCCTTCACACGTGACTTAAGTTCTGACTTGTCTGCTGTATCACGTGACCCTCTCCTTTAGGCACCACCACGAGCCTAGCTTAGTATCACAACGATTTTACTACTTTTCTAAAATCATGTAACTATGCAATTTAACAAAAACATGGTTACATGCAATAAAATAAATTGTAGTTTCGATCCTGTTCTTTTAATGACTTAAGCACACATTATGTTATTTGGAAAAACGAAAAGTCTTCGGTGAACAAGTACTCTTGCGTTGGTGAAAAAGAACATACAACTGCTTTGCAAGGGAAGGCCGACGAGGAAAGGTGAAGGGTGACAGGTAAAAGTAAGTTGGCACAAGTTGCCAGCAAGCCATCAGTTAGCTGCCCACCATTAAAGAATGGCCGAGAAGTTACATCCTTTTGCCCGCTGGTCTCTCCTCTTCCCCCATCATCCTCTGTCCTTTGAACGCTCAAATTATATACACCCGAGACTCGATCTTCCAGTGTCCAGATGTATGCGTGGCATTATATCATAACTTATAACAGAGTTAACCAGAAAGAGAAGAAATAATCATAACCTAATCTCGAATACCTTCTAAAAAAGGCTAAACTTTTCATGTTAAACAAAGACTCCCTGCATGGTTGATGATATCTGAGTCAGAAAGATATCATTTTTATACAGAAGAACAAAACCCAAAGAAAGAAGAGAAAAAAGAGAGCTAAAATTACAGAAAAGGATGGAATTAATGGAGATGATGGTGGTCAGTCTCATGCTTCTGCACTTAAAGCTATAAACTCATCAGAGTTGTTGTCAGGAAAAAGGGTTATTGGGTTGAAGAGATACAGCATAGACAGTTTTTAGAAGCACTAGGGTTGTATAAGCAGGAGGTGAAACGGCTTGGGGCTCGGTGCTCGGTGCTCAACGACCACCCTCGCTGGTTGGTGTATAAATAGCTGTTCTATAGCTGGTATAGGCCATGAACACACATAACTTTGGCTAGCAGTAAATATTTGATTTGACGATCAGCAAATATGTTTTCTTTAGCCTCCATTTGACTTTTTAACTTCCAGACACCATTCTGCCACCGCTGTTGCTTCTGTCTAATTTGTCATCGTCATCAGTTGCATCGCCGCCGTTTCTGCCATGGTTCAGGTTTCTCTCTTCTTCTCGGTCGTCGTCGTCGTTTTTGAGGATATCTTCACCGTCCATTTCGTTTCGGTCTGGTGTGCATTTCATGGGATGATCAAGAATAATCATGTGTTGTTTGTGGCCAACAACGGGGAGTGGCTCAGACATTATCCTCCCGTCTCGAGGAGGTTCAAAAACCACTGGCAGATAGTGGTCCATTTCACACGGGAACTTGGAATTCTTGAAGTGCTCTTTCAGTGCTTCCAATCCCTGGATTCAACTACATACGCTAAGACATAAAAGGTAATAACACAGAAAAGTGAAGTGGGGGTTCCTAAAATGAAAACCTGAACTCTGGCATATGTGACTTCGCAGATTTTCCTGGAGTTGAAGACCTCCCAATGTTGATGGTGAAAAGCCTTGTAAAGCCGCCAAGCCGCTTGAGGCGAGGTCATGTTTACGAATCCGTATCCCACATTGCACTTGTTGCTGTGAACCAAGAGGAAATGGACGCCATGTTCAATAGTGAAGAAGATTAAGTTATTCTGTCTGGCTACTACCTATTCGATAGCGGAGATTCAAAGAAGAAAACCACGGCAAATAGGGAAAGGAATGGGAATAGTAATGAAGAAATATCGGAAAGATAATTACTTGAAATCAATGGGAAGATAGACAAAGTCGTAGGAAGACAATAGCTGGTCATCTCCGTTGGCCGTCTGCTCGTTGCAGTGAATGCAGTGGTTGTCCAGCATATTTAACAGCAACTTCTGGCTGCAAAAACCAATGGATTAGGGAACTGTTAATCAACCATAAGTTGACAACACACTACTACCCCGATTCTCTAAAAGCAAAAGCAAAAAAGGATTGGGAAAGCTTTCGGAGTAGGAGGCTGCCTAGCTAACCTGTACTTATTGGGAATGTTCTTGATCATAAGAGTGGTCCTGGAATCACTGCGACTGGATTCAACTTGCACATCTTCGTTAATTAGAAACCGACTATCCAGCTTCCTTGACTGTTTACCTTTCCATGGCCTATTCCTAGGTTGCTGCGGCTTTGTATTTCCTGTTGACGAGTTATTTACGCTTTTTCTCACACTTCTCTTTGAAGCCCCATCGGTTATTTTCTCAGGGCTATCATCGCCAACCACACCACTCAAGGAAAAACAGTCCATGGATGCATCTATTGAACCCTTCTCGTGGACACTCTCTTTAGGGCTAACATTTCTTGAATTCGATGCTTTCTTTGAGGTAGAGAATTGGGATTGAGTCATCAGTGAACGGGAAGGAATGTTAAACGGTGAGTGGACAGAAAATCTACCGGACAAAGGATATGGCTGTGGAGGATGTTGTGTCATGTATTTAGAAGTTTTCTTGCGGCTACTGTTAATGGAGTTGATGATTGCATTATCGTTGGCGCAGAAACTTTTGGCGGTGGCGTTGAAGAATTTCCTACCATAGCCACCAGGTCGACTAAATTCAATAACAACCTGCTTGCCATGAATTTCCTTTCCATTCATCTCTCTGAGAGCCTTGGCTGCGTCTCTTACATCATAGAACTCTACAAACCTTTGTTGCTTCTTTAAAGGTGTCTCTCTCAGTTCTTTAACAGCACCTGCAAGAACACTCAAAGTCAATAAAGATCCGATTTTTAGCAATCCAAGCACTCAAACTATTGCTCCTTTGGCTGGTGTAACATGTCAATTGTGCTACAGCAAAAGAACACATATTGAAACAAGGCGAATAGCTATAAGAAATTATGGAACATACCATAAGCTTTGAAGAGTTCTTTAAGTGAACTACTAGAAACATTGGGGTCCAAATTGAAAACTACAATAGTCCCTTGGTTATGGCCATCAGGGACGGCGTTACAGGCAGGAATAATGAACTGTGCCCACACGGCATAACCGGCTATAAGTCCACGAGCCGCCATAGGCGGCGGTGCAACCATGCTTCTTCCGTCAAAACCCTCAATTTGCACCCAACCACTAAAAACATTCCTAACCCTACTCTGCTCTTGCATGTGTTGTTCTCTTATCTCTTTCAAAGCTCTTTCTGCATGTCTCAAGTCATAAAAATGAACAGTCACGGCCCCATCACAAACTTTCTCCATTTGAACACCTCTAACCTCTCCAAAAACCTCCAATTCACGTCTAATCACCGTCTCGCTCACGTCTCTCGGCACAGAACTCAGCAGAAGAGTCCTCGTTGGGGCAACTGAGGAAGGAGGCAACGGTGGTACGGTGTTGACGTACGGTGGAGGGGGAAACGCCGCTAACGAATAGTTGGGGTACAACCCAACTGCACCGCCTTCAAAGGGCAGAGGTTCACCGGCGTATGGCGAGTAGTAGACATGTTGCGGTGGTGGTCCAAAGAAGTAAATTTGATGACCAGATGACATGTTAACGTCGTTGTTATTACAGCTTGGCCTGAACTCTCGGGCTTGTGGGTCCAAATAACTCCCCGGAACCCGGATGACGCCTGTTTCTCCCATGGTAGTCGCCGGGTTGCAGTTAGTTCCGGCGGGTCAACGGTGGGGAAAGTTTGAGAGTATTCAACAGTACATATCTGTGTCTGTCTTTGTAAGTGTCTATCAATGGAAAAGAGAGCATAAATCAGTTTCTTTTTACCCCACTTTCTTATCAAGCCAAAGTTGCCAGAAAAGAGAAGTCCTTTACCATCTAATTAATTGAAAATGACCACAATGCCCTTTCAGGAGGACCTTGGAAACTGAAAGACTCCAGATCTTCTTATAGCCCCAATTGTTTTGCTGTTTCCAGTCTTCTTGTAACTGGGGTGCATTGGGTTAATGATGATCTGATTTGATGTGGGTCCAGAAATGAGCCTGGACCGTACACTTGGTGATGGGGACGGGTGTGATGAGGATGAAGGGGAACGAGGAAAAAACTGAAGGGTAATAACTTGTCCTTGCGCTCTGACTCCTCGATACTCCTTTTGTTTTCTTTTGCTCGTAGCATTCGTTAATTAACTTGTACGTAATTGGTTTTCACGGATTTTGATTTTTTAAAACAAGAAATACACTTTACTAAATTTACTAAAAGTCTCTTATTTTTAATAAACATAATAATCTACAAAATTATATATTTTTTTATAAAATTACCATTCTAATATATGGCAAACTTTGAAATAAGGGTAATTCTTTATTTGGTTACTTTTAAATTATTTCCTCTGGAGGCAGGTAAAATTGGACACAGCAGAGTCAAATAAAGAAAGTGTCCTTTCCCAAATACGGTATTGTTACTGGGAATTCTGGATTTTGCTTGGACTCTTGGAATTTGGCATGAGTTTTAAAAGGGAATGCAGTTGGTATGATGGGCTGGATTGACTTAAGTAAACTTGCAAAACTCAAACTTGAAGATTGGAATTATCATAAATCTTATCCCCCCATTGCTTTTCCTAAAAGTAACTTCACCTTTGCCAATGAAAGGCTAAAAGCTACCTATAAACTCTACCACATAGTTCACCTTCAATCGACAAATATAAACAAGTAGAAGATGTTAATGTCATAACATAGTGGTGTTAAGTCAAGTGATAATGATGTTTGTTGTGCACATCTAGTTTAAATTTCATGAAAATTAGAGATGAATCATGTTTTTGAATTGCTAATACATCGTAGATTACAACCAAGCAGATGAATAATAACATAAATAAAAATAATTGTCCAACATCTGGACATGGTCACAATCATTAAGTATATCGTATTAAGAGCCAATGTGCATGGGCAAGTTGCATGGATTCCATCAAACCAACTTCATCAGGAAGTGAGAGTTCAATTGAGGTTTATGTGTCTGTCTTCAACGTGAGATTTCCAATGTCATAACCACCACCTTAAACCAAGTGAGGCTTAAATAGAGTTTGCCTCTGTTAGTTGTCCCACTTTGTGTTGTCCCCCACTCCATGTCCTTTCTCGGCTTAAATAAAACATGTTCATATGGTGAAAATGAAGTATTGGAAAACTATTGTCTTGCTGTTGTATCCATAGGCACCTTGCATTGGATTCCCAATTCTGCAAATGATGTATACTCACCAGGTGCCTATCTCAACCGGAAGTCCTGCAAGATTTTCTTGTCCTGAACTGTTACTAAACCTCACAAGGATGGTATATCAGTTAAACCAACTGCAAAATTTGCACAAGTTAAGACTACAGAAGTTTTTTTGTTTTATCAATTTATTCTAAAACTTGATCTATGGATAGAGGTAAGCTTCCACCTTCATAATTAATAGGAAATGACATCCAATGCCTGACATGTCCACAAGGATAACTGTTTACGGAGTAACCAGCATATTAGCTTGTTTTCCTGTGTTCCCCACTTCCTCCACAAGAGTTGATGGGCTCTTTCTCTTTCCATTTAGTGAAAAAGAACCTCCTTTTCCAGGCCACAAAAAGCAATTGACAGGGATGTTTGTGTTCTCACCGCACCACACAGTCTTGAAAATAGCATATACTAATATTTAGGTGACATTCTATATGCTGTGCCTTCCTCAGGCCCACACAAACCTTTTCAAAAGTTCTACTGTTTATCAAGGTGAAAGGGCATAAAAATCAAGTCTGTGTTTCCCACTTTTCGTTTGGAGTTGAAAACCCCTTTTCCATAAAGCTACAGGTCTTGTGAGGAAGTGCCTTGATGTGTGCAATTGTGGAGCCATGCAAAGTTTGGGATTGTCTTGTGTGCAAAATAATTGCATCACTCCTTCGCTTTTCCAACAGAAATCCTTAAAACATATAGTTTTTAAATCCGATCATCAGCAACTTGAAACGAATAATACTCTGGTCAGCCTACGGTTTCATGAAAATAATTCCTCGTACATATCACTAGAAAGAAAGAAAGGGACACACATGCTATCTTAAACCAGCATAGTTTTGAAGCCATTGGCCAAGTTTTTAGTATATACATAAAAGTAGCATTTGGGGTTGTATTAACAAAAAACACAATGGTCCCATGACACCGTCTTTCCTTGTTACCCGGAGTGTTGCCTAGCTACTTACCTTTCTTTAAATGGCCTACTACTGTTATTAATGTGGTCGTTTTTAGCTTATTTTAATCAGAGACACCTAATGGAGTCCTTGGACATGCGTGCGCAATCCGGAATGTGTCGTGTCCTGTTACAGTGGCGAACCATAACTTTGTCACAATTTAGTGTTGAGAGGATGGTTAATTGGCAGGAAGGTGTTCTTATTTTTCTTATATAATTCAAGTACTTAGATTCTACGCAGCTTTATGACTCAATTTAATCCATAAAAAAGGAACATCAACACTGCCACCAAGAATGTTCAGAAATAAAAATAATGTCTAGTGAAGTGGCCAGTGCAATAAATAAATAAAATCCACTTCTCTACTTTCTAAGAGTTACAGACATAGATAAAGAAACTTGTTATTTTTTATTCAACTTGCTACTATTAACAAGCATTTTTATTTTTATTTTACACATAAAGATGCATGTATGAAATTCCATTACCACTTATATCAGGATTATTTAATGGTAGGCCTGTTGCCTGCTGTCTGCCATGGATTAGAATATATATACATATATATATATATATTTCAATCCTTACCCTAGTCTTGAAAGAGTTAAAAACTTATTAATTGAGAAGCTCATTTTTTATTATAGTATTTCATATTGACTAAATATGAAAATATTAAAGAGTTTATAAATAGTAAGGGTTAATTATTCAAATAACTAGTTTTAATTATTTGGCAATGGTTAACTCAAACCTACTTTTAATTTTTATCACTAGGTTCTACACTTTACCCATATTTAAAAATTCAATATGGTATTAGGACAGGTTTAGTCTGGATATTAATTTTTCAATTATCCGTCTGAATGTCCAGTCTCAGTTACACTTGAGGGGAAATATTAGAGTATTTTATATTGACTAAACATGAAAATATTAAAGGATTTATAAGTGGTAAAAGTCAACTAATTCTAGTTATTTGGCAATGATTGATCCAAGACTAATTCTTGTTAATAGTCTCTATATTCTACCTATATTTAAAAATTCAACATTCCCTATTCTCAAAGGACTTACAGATCAGATGCAAACTCCACGGTGAATGATATTTCGGGCTATGATTTGGAGTCTTGGCCACCAAGTAAGATCGTATACTTTCAAAACTATAGTCATTTATGACATTTTTAGGTTTTTTTAAGCATAAGTATTTATAATACTATTTTTAAATGATTAAAAAATCATTTAGTTCGGTTGGTTAAACCATAAAAATATTAAACTGTTCAACTTTAGGTTCGGTTTTTAACTTTTAGGTTTGATTTATTTTAATAATTTTTATTGTTAAAAATTAATTAATTTATTAATTAATCAGTCTATTTTTATAAATTAATAAATTTTTATAAATTAAACTAAATTCAGCAATGTTTATTTAACAACCTCTTTTTGAGGCAGATTAAAAATAAAAAAAGTCCCTTAAATATGAGTCCATATTCAAAGATAAGAGGAACTAAAATATTATTAAATATGTTTAAATTCTTACTTATGTTGGAATCGAGGTATCATGTAAATGTTATGTAAGCAATAATATCATTTGCAATTGCAATTGCAATGTAAGCAATAATATCGTATATAATTATAACATAAGGAATGCTATTAATTACTTTTAATGATGTCATTGAGAACAATACATCTATCTAATTTGTGACCCATCCTCCCCTGTAAACAGAGGATTGAGGTTATTTTTGTATTTAGAGTTTTAGAAGTAACAAAAGAGTCTATTCGCTTCCTACAATGTTCAAAAAAACTCTTCTTTCTCTTAAATTTAATTTATTTGTTCTATTAAATGGATCCTATAAATACAAAATTAAAAGTTTTTTTTGGTTTAGATTTTTGTTTGTTCATAATTAAAAAAGTTGCTTTTTATCCATGGTTTTTCCTAGAAAATTTTCAAAATTTTGGTTTGTTAATTACAACATTTTGTTCAATCTTATAAGTTAGTAGCATTGACAAATGAGATATAGGAGTTTCATTTTCATAGAAAAAATTTGTGTCTAAATCCTTTAACATAACTTTCAAGAAGAACTTATTAAGTTACAAGAATATTTTCATTAAGTAATTTAAAAGACATTATCCATATCAAATACAAATTTCATATTCAAAATAGTTAAAGAAGATACTCAAATGATGGTAAAATGAGTTGAATCTTTTATAACTAAAGGATAACTTAATTTTATCTTCTAAGACAAAGATAAACATTACTATTGGGATACTTGTGATTGTTTATATTACTCTAAGAATAATAAAGAATAAAATTCAAAGCACTCCTCTTCCTAACAAAGAGGTGCATGTCAAAGTATCGATCCATAGGTTAACCTATTAGGAGAATCATCTAGTAAATTTTACTATCATGTCATGTATTTAAGATTTAAATCTATAAAGATATACCTTTACAATATAATCCACTGAAAAAGTCATTCTCATCTCAATATAGATTAACCAACTAGATTTAGATCTCCAAAATATTTTGTCAATAAAGATGCCAACCATTGTGATGATTTTTAATTTCAAAAAAGATTTTTCACCACTCTATACTTATATTAAAGAACTTCTCAATATTAGCCTAAAACTTCTACATCAACCACTATATCTTCTTATGGTATAAGCAAAGTGTCAAGCAACACTAAGAGAATTCCGAATTGGAAAAACAATTTAATATCATATGTCACTTGTAATATCATGTTACCCATGATAAGGCTAAAATAGTATTTATAAGAGGTTAATGAGTAATTAGAAAGGGTATTTTATACTTATGCATAGTATGTCATACACATATATGAGAATATTAATTTTTGCACATTTATATGATTGTACAAGTATTCATTGACATTTTTCCAGGTAAAATTGATCTATAAATGTGAATTGTGTTTTGATATGTCTTAAATTTTAATATGATTGGATTTCAATTAGAAAATTTAGAATTTAATGTTATGGATTGGGAAATTGATGAATTAAAATGGACATTTGGTCTAGGAAAAAATGTCAAATGGTAAGACAAATGGATACATAGAAAATAAGATGACTAAGCCTATGACTTAGTGACATTTGGCATAGAAAATTAAATGACAAATGACATAGCTAATTAATTGACAAATGACAACAATGAGTGGGAAACAAATGACCTAGCTTAATGGAGACATTTGGTGGCTTAGGAAGATGATAAGTGGCCAGCATGCTTACGGACACATGTTAATCCAAGTTAATGACACCTTGCACCTAGTTGAATTAAGCAAGTGCTGGAAAAACAAGTTTCTGCTGAGTTTTCTCTTCTTTCTTGTTTCTCTCCACCTAAATCTACATCCATCTCCTAGCTCTGCATTTCGATCTAATCCTTGCTTAATTGCTACATCAAAGTTAAACATCTATCCTTCATAAAATAGTTAAGAACAAGTTGGAAGTGGTCTTCATATTGTGTCCACAATCTGTTTCACCTAGAGTTCGTGATTGCTCTTGCATGATTGGAGACTTGGTTTAATCTAAAGTTTGTGTTCAATTGGAAATCTAATATGTAAGTAACAATATGAGCTTTAAGGCATGTTAAATGGTATGAGAATGATATTTGAATTGGACTGAAATGCATGTGATACTGGTGAAGAAGGATTGCTGGAATATGTTAGCTGTAGTGTTTCTTTGAACATCCTTTGTTCTTCTTGCTATAACTTCTTCTCCTGAAATCCAAATGACATGAGACTTGAAACAATAGACTCATAACACATTGTTTTTCATCTTCACCAAAATTTATAAACATCTGAATCCATTCGGAAAAGACTGAGTGATAAATTTAGGATGAAAATGGTGAGTGTGCTCGAATATTGTTAACTGGAATGATTTCATTGATCATGCTTCGATATTTTGTCTATATTTTGATCTATAGATTTACAAATGAGATAATTCTTGATTTAAATTGAACTAGAGACATTTGGATACAATTTTTAAGAGAATTTGAATTTGAATTATGTCCTTAAGGGTCTTGAAATTTAGCTTGAAATTAAGTTTTGGCTTAAGCTGTAGCACTACCTGTGATAGAAATCATGTCTTGTGGTTATTGAATAAAATGTATTGACGTAGGCTGAGTCAGACAAAGTTATCTTCAAAAAAGTTGTAGCATATTCTCTTAGTTTTCAATTGGTATAAAGTTTGTAATTTTTTGATACTGAAATTGAGAGATATGAGTTGTACAACTTTGAGTACATGATCATACACTAGCCAAAATTTCAAATGTACTTAGTTTGTAGTATATTGAGTATAAATTATGGAATACTGAATCAAATTGTATGATCTTGATATCATTAGAAACTTAAGATATGGGAGAACAATTTTTTAGAAGGAAGTGTTATCAAATTACTTCACTTTCCTTATGAGAATAATTATACAAAGTGGACCCGAAAGTACGTTTTTAGACAAATCTGGATTGATCAATTAAGTGTTAATATATGAATGAATATTGTGACAAGAATAATGATAAGGAACCCGAGATTGTCATGAACATACATTTTACGTATTCTGTATACACATATGTACATAATTAAGTACGTGTATCATTGTGTAAAATAGTGATATGTGTATGTATTGTATGATATAGAGAAGCACATTGAGCACCACCATCCAAACATTGTTGGGAATTCAAGGCAATAGCTATCTGGACTATACTATGAGTAACCTAGACATTCTCACTTAATATTTGTCTATTATATATTATGATCTGAATATTTATTGTTTGTACTAATTTCGAACATAAAGGTCCGAAGATTCTAATTTATGAATGTGATATTGAAGTATTCCTTGAATGTGAATTTGGTGAAATTATGTTCTGAATATGGATTGTTTATATTGATTCCAGACATGAAGGTCTGAAGATTCTGATTTATGAATGAGATATTGAAGTGTTCCTTGAGTGTGAAATTTGGTGAAATTATGTTCTGAATGTGGATTGTTTGTATTGATTCCGGACATGAAGGTCTGAAGATTCTGATTTATGAATGTGATATTGAAGTATTCCTTGAATGTGAATTTGGTGAAATTATGTTCTGAATATGGATTGTTTATACTGATTCCGGACATGAAGGTCCGAATATTCTGATTTATGAATGAGTTATTGAAGTGTTCCTTTAGTGTGAAATTTGGTGAAATTATGTTCTGAATGTGGATTGTCTGTACTGATTCTAGACATGAAGGTCCGAAGATTCTAACTTATGAATGTGATATTGAAGTGTTCCTTGAATGTGAATTTGGTGTAATAAATGTTTCTCAACATGTTTGTTGAATGCAAGACTAAGGTCTGATAATAAATGAAAATGAGACTGTAAATTTGTTTGAATGGGATTGAGAATGGGAATGTTTGAAACAATGAATGATTGAATAAGAATGTGATGCATTTCATAAACGAATGTATGATTAGATAATGATAGTTGTGACATAAGTAGCCACTGAATATAAACTTAAAGCTCCAGAATGTGGTATAGAGCCAAAGGCTCGATATGTACAATGATCCTTGTATCTGCAACGGGTAAGGGGCAATATCAATGAGCCCGGTATCTACAATAGATACGGGACAGTTTAGGCACTCAGCCACAACAACGTAATAATTGAAAGTGGGTCATACGAACATTGCATATACATTTATTGAGTGTGTTTGAATGATTGAATTATTATGTGGCCATGTATTTGTATAAAAATGGGTATGTGAAGTGAATGATATCTGGTGCAATTTGTTAAATGAAAAGATGTGAAATTAGCTACTTATATGATTTGTTATGTGGTATGAATTGGGTGAACTATCGAGAATGGTACATCACTGAGTTCACAAAGCTCATCAAAATTGCAACGTTAATTTTTCAGGTCCGAGAGAGGACACTAGTGAAAGAAAGACGCTATAAAAAGATTAATTCTTGTCCTTTTGTTAGGAAATGACTCAAAGGTTGGTCAGTTGAGACTGAAGGATTAGATATAAGTTTTTGTAAAATTTCTCATGTAATGTACTTAGTTTTAATACTATATATATTTGGATGGTTTGTAAAGCTATAATGTAAGCTTGATTTTTATGAAATGAAATGAGGAATGCAGTTTGGTTTTAAAATTTGGTGACTTTTATG
>JANVCL010000003.1:8987344-8999431 GCA_026546855.1 Erythroxylum incrassatum | reverse complement strand
TTGATATTAAATGCGATTTTATTGGAAATGGGTAGTAGAAAGAGTAATCTTGGTTTGAGCTTTGTCAATAAAAAGCAGACGATAGGAAGTTGTCAATGAAAAGCAGACGGAAGGATCATCTCAGTTACTGTTCAAAAGCAGACGATAGGAAAAGCAGACTGAAGGATCGTCTCAGTTATTGTTTAAAAACAGACGATGTTTGTGTTTTGTAATGAAAGTAAAAAAGGGTATACCAATTTTCGACTGAATGAGTGCTTTAGCACGCCACCCTCGTGGGGCACGGACTCGAATATCACCATCGATGTCAGGTTCGGGTCTTGCGGGAGTGGGGTGCTACACTTAACAACTTATCAATCAATAGTTGGAACAAGTAAAGGAACTTACAGTTCTTGTAATTGTTTATGGATTATAAAATAAAACTTGAAAAGGTTTGCCAAAATCCAATTTTCCTTAATAAATCTCCTAAATCTTCTTATCTTTTTTGTCATAAGAAATTTTTTTCTCATTTTTTAAATACGAAAGGACATATAAAAGTAAATGTGAAAAAAATCCAACATATATTACTTTTGTAACCAAAAAGGATATTTTACAAAAAAATTGCCAAAGAAGAACAATAAAAAAGAATTAACACAAATGTCTAATTAATTTAATCCGTTGTGAATTTTAATAATCTTGACCTTGAAGTAATTCTTTTATTAGACAAAAATTATACTTCTAAGGCTTTGTTAGCTATCAATGAATATGGTGACCATTATGATTCTATTTTAGAACTATCATATATTGAACAGGCTTATGATTGCTATCATATACGATCTTTTTCTATGTAAATTGTTATCATATTGAATCTCTATTTTGATCAAGAAAGACAACAATTTCATTTTGCATTCAAAGATATAAGCACTTATAATTGTCCAATTAAGAGAAATAAGACTTAGGTGATTTGAACATGTTAAGAGGAAACACTCAGATGCTCCAGTAAAAAGATGTGAGAAGATTGTACTCAACGACTATAAGAGGAGAAAAGAGATGCCTAAGAAGAATTGGGGAAAGGTAATAAAAAAATAATATGGCTATGTTGAAACTTATTGAGGACATGACTTGAAATAAAAAACTTTGGCGTACTAGGATCCAGATAAAGAATCCCTTGTAAAGAGGTGCTTGTAATTCTTCTCGTAGTTAGCCTAAACTTGTAAATAGGCAATACTTACATCTTAGGAATTTAGCTTGAATTAATAATAATAATAATAATAATAATAATAATAATAATAATAATAATAATAATACTTATTTTCTTTTCTTTTCTTTTCTTTCTCTTTGTAACTCTCTCTCTCTCTCTCGCTTCCTCTATTTTTAAGTGGGTTATTTGGAAATAGTCTCTCTACTAGTTAAAGGTAAGGTTACGTACTATTGAACCTTCCTAGACTCTGCATAGTAGCAGGATTTATATTGAGTATTATTGTTGTTGTTATAGATATAAGCACTCATAACAACATTTTGAATCATAAAGTGCTTCCACCTAAATTATCATTGTCACATTTTGCATTAAAAAAACATTATCATGTTTTTGACGGAGATTATGTCTCATAATTGTCAAAAATTTTAAAAATTTCAAGATTATTGAAACACTCATAAACTTTGTTTTCATCCAAAGCATTTGCATTAACATCTTTTACTATATTTAAATAAATTATAAAATGGTGGTGTATGAAATTGCTTTCATTGTAATACATTATATTTTAATTTTTAAATATATATAAAAATAAGATACTAATTGATCATTAGTAGGTATTGTTAATTCATTTATTATGACAAATGCACTTTATTCATAAATTGCCTTTTCAAGTTCACTATAATTAAAATCAAATGATGGTTATTTTTCTTCGATAAAAAAAATGAAGATGGTCAATATAAACAATATCAACTAAATCATATTTATTAAGTGCTCCGAAAATATAATAGAGAAATTTAATCAATAAAATATTTATTTTTATCCTCATATTATAATTATTATAAATAAGGGCATTGAGTCTTTGATGTTCTCAACAATTTCATTTTCTCGTATGAATATGTCTAAAAACACTTTAATTGCATTCACAATATGATGCAAAAGTCTTTTGATTAAGTAATATAATAGCAAGTTTTTCTCAATGTTAGAGCATTTTTAGCAAATAATAATCGCTACTCATTTATATTTTAATAGCTATAAAAATAAAATATTATTAATAAGTAAAAGATGACTTATTAATAAATACTTTCCAAAGTTAATAAATCCTTTTGCACCTTTTTGATACTTATGACTTGAAAAGTATTTACTTTTCACCAAATTTCTTTCCAAAGTTAATAAATCCTTTTGCACCTTTTTGATACTTATGACTTGAAAAGTATTTACTTGTCACCAAATTTTGAGTACCTGTTTATGGTTATAAATACTTTCCAAAGTTATGTAGTTGCAAATTTAGAAGTAGTAGGACGGATAATCTTAACTCATTCTTCTTACTTTCTTAACTAAGATAAAAATGCAACATAATTATACATAACAATTGTGATCTTAGATGCACGTGAAACAAAATTAAAAATATGATACATAAAATTAATATTTTTAAAATGAAATTCATACAATGAACAATACATAAAGACTAATAAATATGCTTATACTTTGATTATAACAAGTACCCAAGTAATACATAATTGGTTGCATTATATATAACGAAGTGTTCAATATTTTTTTGGTCCAACCCGCTCGATAATTTAAAAAATATATATATAAGCACTTTTTACCATATCAGAAACATTAATAGACTTGATAAAAGTTGTTACAATGTTACAAAAGAAAAAAAATTAATCAAAGTTCCTTGTATTTGATTAGTCTATTCATTTGTAATAATAATGCATCATATTGTTTCTCAATTATATGTATCTACAATCAACTTATATTTCTTTTTAAAATCTTGAAGTAAAGACAAATGAATCTCATACTAAGAAGGTGCCTTAATTTATAGACCTATCATTGTTGTATCAACTATTACTTCTTGAGAATAAGGCTAATATAAAATATTTAAAGGAATAAATGAAAAATAAAACCATCTAACCTAATCTCTTTTACATTGCAAAATAGTAACCTCATCATTCAAAACACTTTTTAAGCTAAGTTGGGAACTATGAGTGATTTTTGGAGGAAAATAAAAATCTATATTAATAATAACTTTCCTGTTATCTTTATCTAATACTTGTTGTGTTTCGTCATCTACGTAAGGACATTGTAGCTCTCTTTATTTTGTCTTTTTTTTACTTATTGTTGCCCATAATTTTCAATCTTCTCACATACATCAAATGGTATTATTTTGCAAGAATGAATATTACTTTTAATACCAGTAAGATGTTCATTCCATAAATTCCGTCCTTAAAAAATATTTTATTTCAAAATATATAGTTATATTGAATATTTTTATTATATATTGAGAAAAAGAAAATTGATTCCATGTTGGATCAACTTTACCATAAATAGAGGATGTTAAGTTCATAGAATCTTTTTATGATAATTTTATATTTTCTATTATAATTTTAACTTGAAAATATGAGAAAATAGTTTATAATCTAATTATCAAGATAGTCAAAATAGTTTAAAATATGTATAACAAGAACGATTACTAACTTATGATTGAGAGAGGGATGAAAAGAAATTAGAAGAGTTCTATAATCATAAAATTTCTTTAGTGTTGAAACTCTTTTTATGTGTTTATTTTATCTCCTGCTGTAGTTATGCAAAACCATGAGTGGGACAACGCCCTTAACAGTCATAACAAGGGGCAAAGCTAAAGAGTTGAGTCTGTGGGGGCAAATTATTTTCTTAATTTAGGTCTGGCAGTTAAAAACTAACATGCATATAGTTGCCTGTTCATGATTTCTAAATTGTCTTGTGAATTAGCTTTTATTGATTGTATACATGTAGCAATAGATAAAATGTGACTTACTTTTAGATCGGGCCGGGGTTGTCTCAGAGAATGTTCATGGAAATTTACCTTAAAAAAGGTTTAGAAGGTATTTTATATATTAATAGTTACACATTGCTCTGAGAATCTTCAATATGACATGAATATAAGGAAGAAATAAGAATCTTTTATCTTATCAAAACATTTGGTGTTTAGTGATAAGCATATGAATTCTACTATACTTGCATATGCAGCAATCTTTTCACTGAATCTTCACCTTATACTGAAATCTTTAAGGTAGAACTTTTAAGGCTACTTTGTTAAAAATGAATATCCCGTAAGCAGTGCATCACATAGTAATTCTTCTCCAGGTAAGTGTAGCATACAACCTACCTCTAAGAAGCCAGCGGTAGGTTGTATGCTATCTAGGCCTTGATAACCTTGCCATCGACATTAAAGTGTATGTTTCAACAAATGAAAGGAAAACTAGGTACATAAAGACATTTGTTGTAAACATATACAAATACCAATTAAGGAGTTCTCAACGCACTCCATATCATTATTGCTCAACGGATGTGAATCCATAAGCCTTACACTTCTGTATATGAACATAAGACGCTATCACGATAATGAGAAAGCTAATACGAGGCCAGAAGTTTTTGCAGAAAAGCTTATCACAATAGAATGATTCAAAGAGAATCCATCTTAGTTTATTGAGTAAAACTGCAACCAAAATAGAGAAAAAATATTCAAAAATTTAAAATCGTAAGAACTCGATGTGACAAAGATTCAGCAACATCATGATGACTTGGTGAGAGTTATACATGTAAGAGTTTTGATATTTTTAAGAGGTTGCTTGTTTCTCTTTACCATGATGATCTTTGGAATAATGGATGTTACACTCACCATCTGTTATTCTGAGCTCTGTTGTTTGTATATTTGCCCATAATCTATCTGCTACAGTTCATAATGTTCTAAATAAAATGTGATCTTGGTTGATTAATGTGATTTAATGCTGCATTTATTATAACAATTGGTATCATAGCACCAGGTATTTAGAGCATAACAAGATTATGGAAACATACCTCCAACACTTAGGCATTTGGACTTGAACTCTCTCCATGTTTCACCAAAACTTATCAAAGAGATAAAAATACAAACTTTATATAAGAGAGATTGATGGCAGAAGACCCTTGTTCTTTTCACACTCAAAACATACACAATATATGTCTCTTAACTCAACAATCTCACCTTATGTCATATATTATAACATGTTCTACCTTAAGAGGGTAAAATAAGCTAATTGTCTCATTATTAAGGATGATATGAACTATAATTTAATGGGCTAACATATAGTAATTAGGGTAATACCATGTTCCTCAAATGCAATTAACAAATTAACCATCTCATTATAATTATTAAGTATATATTAGATAATTCGATTGTAGTTAAGCATACGAAATTAATGTTATAATTATATTAGTCCACTTACGTATATTTCTAACACATAATCCTGCTGGAGGAGCGGCGGGACAAAGAAGAGGAATAAGCGAAACGACTCAAACGAGCTATAGGATAAAAGATGAAGTAATGATGAATTGTATCATAGGGAAAGATTAATGGAATGTTCTCGTTAAGAATTGTCTACGAGTAAATAATACAGTTTCTGATAATGAACTCAACGAATTAACCAAGTCTTCTTTCTGCTTAATTTTCTCCCTCTCTTGCTTCTATTCTTTCCGTTTTCTCAATTCTTGATAGCAGTAACGGTTTCTATCCCTAAATCATAAACCCTAAGTGATAGAAAAGTTAGAACTGAATACCTGTCTTTGTATCCGCTCAACTTCTCTACTTTAGCCAATTCATATTCTCCATTTTCTAGATGTTTCTGATCTGGCCTCAGCCTTGAGTCTGTGGGAGGCAATGCCTCCAACAAGCATGAAAAATATACCTTGTTGTAGTGAGTATAAGCTCATTCCACATATGATGTTTGATTGAAACTCCACACGATGGATGTTGGTAAACATGAAAAAATAATTGGAAACAGTTCTCAATGACCTTCATTTGGTGCTTGATTTATTTCTACAATAATTTATTATCAAGCCAACTTCATAAACAGATTTCTCTAAGAATCAGACCATAATTAAATTCTTGGAACCTAAAACATCAATTTAGGATGACCTTGTCTTTTTCCAACTCATTTGACATGGATTAACCCTACTCAAGAAGTCTAATCACATACATCTGGGCCACATATGATGTAAATCCCCAAAGCACAATAATATAGTTTCTTGACGCTATAGGAGCCTATCAGCTGCCTGGACTATATTGGCGCAAGCATACGATGCTAAAGAAGAACACTGAGGTCTGACCTGCTTGCCCCATTCCAATGCTTGATCAACCAAGTACGATTACTCTAAATCCTCGAAGCACTTCTGCAATGAAGAGAGTGGTTCGTTAAAATAAACAGGAAGACAAACTTGTCCTTAATAATTGACCATAAGCCAACAGACTTGTCTATCTCCTTCGGCTCCGGAAGATTATCTCTTCTTTCAACATATGGATGTTGCACGATTCGGATAGCATTCACAACCCCATTTCCCCCCAACATATGACCAGAAAGAAAGAGATCTTTATCGTATACAGAAGCACTTTTCCACGTAGTCCCTACTTCGATAGGAGGCACTTCTTAAAGCATCAGGTGACAAGAAATCATTTGTATCAAAAAATTTGGCTTCATCTTCATCTGTTTCAACATCCACTCCACCTTGACTTTCGTAATCAGCATCAGATCCACTGGCACTACCCTCTGAGATGACAGAATAGAAATCTGTGACATTAAACGGTATGAATATCAGTAAACCAGTAACAGGTATATGAGTAAACTTAAATCTAAACCCAGAACAAAATTACAGCTGATGCTTGAATGCTGAAAGAAACACTTGACATCTAATGCATAAATGTGCCACCTAATACCAAGAAATAGATATACTATATGTCCTATGATAAGAAAAATATAGTACTCCAAAGAGTATTAAATAAAATTATATCATATACCAATAGCCACATTCTACAATGATAAACTAGGTTAGTTAATATTATATATGTAACGAAACAACAAAGATTTAATTTTCTTTATAGGTTTTATAAATAGTTTTACATAAATGTTCTACTTTACAATAGGTTTACTGAATATCCAGCATCAAAGGTAAACAGAAAGTGCGCCAACAATATAACGATGATGAAGATTTGAAGCACAACTAACCACTAAATCTTTCTATTTGCTTCATGTTCTTTTGTTTCATCCACTACACTTCCAGTTCTATCTTCTCTGCCTGAGGAAATGATCTCCTCAAGAGAGAAAAATTATTCATTAACAGTACGTGCATGAGATTCCTTTTTTACTCAGGAAAGAAAACACTAACAATGATTATGCATGCCATAATACAAAATAAACATAAATAACAAAGTCAAAGAATCTTTAAAGTGGACAAGGCACAGATTGCACGATTTTAGATTTTCTGTCTAATATAACCCCTGTCTTATTCTGTCTAACTGAAAAACATCATCGTTCTTAAATTTTAAACACTTTGTTACTCTTTTCAAAATTCGTGACTTATGAGCCAAGCCGACCCAACCGATGTCCTTTGTCACCTTCTTTGTATCACTACGGAAATTGCCCTCTCTTCTCTTCGTTGCCTTCCTACCTCTTGTAAGACCCAACCCAGATCCTCAACCACATCAAATTATGCGACATTTTCGGAGGATTGCCTTCTGTCAATTTATCAAAGAATTAGGAAGGACGATGGAGCATGAATGACGACGAAGCATTGGCAGTGCTAACATCCTCTGTCATTTTCTTTGTAATACTACAAAAGTCGCCCTCTTACTGTCTCACTACGAGTCTCTCCGCCCCATTCCCCCTTCCTACACCTTGTAAAACCCAACCCAGATTTCCTAATCTCAACCACATCAAATTATGCGAGATTTAAGACAATTTTCTTCTGTAAATTTATCACAGAATTAGGGAAGAAGATGGAGCAAGAATGACTTCCTCTATCATTTGGAGGACATAACAACCTCACCAAATAAATTTACAGAAGGCACGGTCGTGCAGGTGCTTCCACTGCTGTGTATGCTAACTCATGGTCGTGCAACACTTACCCGGCCTTGATAGTTAACTAATGGCCAGGAGTTTTCAATTAATATGGAAGAACAACCATTGAAGTGGCTGTGAGTTTTCAATTAATATGGAAGAACAACTATTGAAGTTCAACTTATTCAATTGAAGAAAAAAAATCAAGACCAAGAAAGAACAAGCATAATAAAGTTATAAATGAATATGTAATGTATTCTTCCTACTTAATCACTTTGATATTTAAAGGCTTTTTATAAATAAACACATTTATATTTTAGCTCATTACATGAGTCTTTTTAGTCACTAAAAGGAATTAAGGTTTTGATTTTAAAGAAAAGGAATATCCTATTATATGGATTGATCTATAAATGATAAAGTTTTTTTATATTATGTTTACAAGTTACAGAATCACATAAGGTTGTATTTAACTCCATATGTGGATATGGAATGTACAAATTAGGTATAAACGGTGGAATAAAAATAAATTTACACTCATATTTGAATTTGCAGTAGATACAAATCAAAAGCAATTCAAAAATTTCACTTAACTTAGACTTATGACTGAGAGTCTTGGATAGAATAGCAAATTTTCCCTTAATGTATCCTAATTTTTTGCCTAATTCTTCTTCTAATGAGCCACTCAACCTCTGATCAAAAAAGTATACCCTAGTTGTATTTCATCTCTTCAACAAGTTTAGTAATGAGCATAATGACCTTATTGTTCCGATGAAGAGAAGAACATATGATTAGCTTTTCAGGAAATTTCCAAACGAACAATTTCAAATAAATCTTTCATTTTCTTATTTTATAATGTTCAACTGTATGTATTCCTCTATCCGTAGAGTACATAAACAATTCTAAATGCCTCGACTTTTTTATTTTTAGAACAGGTCCTAGTCAAATAACAATAATTTAAAGCACTTCTTTACACATTTTTTCGAAAACCCAAGGACTCAATTATATGCATATTTAAAATATATGATTTTCAATCATAATCAGTGAATAATTTGTCTACTCCGTAGATGCAATTTGGCTATAAATTGCATGAATTGTTTGATTTTTAATTATCGAATCTTGTTCTTTTTTAGTTTTAGTTTGATTCAAGTCATTTATGTCTCTAAATCGAAATAATAGAATTTGATTTTTTTGTGAAAGTTTGTTTATTATTTCTTTTATAAAGAACATTTTTATGACCTAGTTTTTTCTTTCTTTTGATTAATTGAAAAAGAAATTTTATATTTCTTTTCATTTTCTCTTTCACTCGTAGTATTGGACAAAAGTGGGCTTTAGAAGCACTACTAAGTGAGTTGAGAAATTAAACTGTGTTAGTATTTTTATAGATCTTTCTGCAAAGACTTTTGAATTTAACCATTCAAGTTGAATTGAATTCAATTTTATAAATTATATTGAATTCGACTAATTCGACTAGAGTAATGTATTCTAGGACTAATATTACTTTAAGTTTAACCGACGATTAAGAAAGAATAGAATGAGTGGATGAATAGGAAGACCAAAATACGCAACGGATTATTAATATAGGTTCTTTAATTTATTGAAAAGAAAATTTTTGCATAATATTGAAATTTAATATATAAAATATTGAATTTGAATATATAAAATATATAAAATGTTAATTTTCTTTTGAATTCGAAATTTTAATTATAAAAAGAATATAAATTAGGGCAAAAAGTTGGAAGAAGGTAGTACTTCCCTTGATTCCAATCCAAAGTATACTGTCAACCACATTCTTTCGCCAGTTGAGGTGTTAATTTACCAATTAAAATATCACTCGTCTCTACTATAACCTTCACAACCATTATTTCTTTCTAGGCATTTCACTATAATGATATAAACAAGAGTAATTTCAAACTGATTCATAATCAATCATTGGGCGGAAGATGTGTAAGGAATTGAAAAAAAAGTTATAGCAAAATGGTACGGTATTCAGGGCATTTGCCCTATATGTGTAAATAACAATTGGGCAAATCTTTAATCAGAGTAGAGCACAAACCTAAAAATAACTGAAAATCCCATTCAGAAACAAGAAAATAACATCATGACTGAATTTTTATTTCGATCAAAGCGGTTCTCTGTCTTGATAATATGTTCTTTTGTTAGACAATTGTTGAGAGGAATATCTCTGAACATAACTAGGAACAAATTTTCTTTTAGTTGTCTTATAATTACAAAGAATCTCTTGCTTGGTATTTACTTGTAATGTTGATGGATAAATATATGAGTCTTTTTTATATTGTTTCCAGATGTCTCAATTGCTGAAATTTGAAGAAATTCCCTCTTTGCAACGAATGAATGAAAGAGCTACTTCAAATTAGGATTTCAAAATAAAAGAATTATGTTCTGTCAAAATATAGGATATTTTGAATTGATTAATAATCCATTTTATTTGACAACATTAGGAATTCATAACAAAGTGAAGTTTAGTGTGCATACTAAATTCAAACGAACTGGCATTATTCATTAGTTGTTTTTTACTTCTGTGTTAATATTTATTCAAAATAAAAATTCCAATAGTTATTATTTTATTCATTAATATTACATTATTGACTGTTTTATTCATTAATATTTATCTATTCTAAATAACACTTCCATTAGTTATTATTACTGATTAATATTAATCAAGGAAAAATTAAAATTAAAATAAATAGAGAAAAGCTAGCTATCGGAGTTGAACCAATGACCATCGCATTACAAGTACGATGATCAAACCTATGAGCTAAGCAGGCTCCTATGAGAGAAATTGTATATATATAAAGTAAAGATATTTATTTTATCTCATTATTTAATTTTGTCATTTTTTATTATTGGGTCTTCAAGATAAGGACTAAAAACCTAAATCAAGAGGTAGTGTAAGTAAGTAATACTTCTAAGTATTATTTTCCTTGCATGTGTGATTCTAAGTATTATTATCCTTGTATGCGTGTCCCTATTTCTGGACTACACACGTGAGTGATTTTGTGATTGTCTTTTGGTTTAGTGTTGATTGCAGCTTTGCGTGTGTGGTGAAGCTTTGATCTGATTATTTTGTGATTTGAGGGATATTGTGAAACTGCTGAAGTGAAGGAAGCTTGAATGTGTGACTTGGTCTGGGTTGATCGAAGGTGCATGGATAGATAATGTTGTTGTGTTAGAAAATTATGAGAGAGCTGAAACAGTGTGGTTGTGCGCATGAACCATTTTTTTGGAAGATGTTCATGTACGCTGAAGGATAGTGTGAGTAAGCTATAGATTTTGTGATGGTGCGTGCGTGACTTCCGCTCTAGACTCCGTGTATGTGCAGCCTTGTTCTGTGTTGGTCACAAATGCTTGAGTAAATCACGTTATAGTGGAGTGCAGACCACAAAAGGGCAGAGGTAGATTGGGCATGTGTGACTCTTTGGCTGTGCATGATTTGTTGGCTGCAACTTAATCTTTGGAAAAACCGAAAACTTTAGGAAGTTGTTCTTTGTTTCCTTCTCAAGTGTTTTCATTCATGTTGAATTTTGTTTAATCACTTAAATTATTTATTTTGTGTTCATTTGTTATAAGATTGTTGATAAGAATTCTTTGTTGAGGTTAACACGAGTCGGTTGTATTATTGGGTGTGAATCACTTTTACAGGTAGTGAGGACGAGGGGTAGTGTCAAGGGTTGAGTGGTATCGACTTATTAAAGCATTGTGTAAACCTATTGTTATCCTTTGGTGAAAGTATGAAGCTGGGTGAGGGCCTCGCAGATGTAGGCAAGATGTGTCAAACCATGTTAACAAATATCAGTAAACATTTATTTTGATTGATACAATAACACACTATTAATGGAGGAAAAACTCTTCCTTTTTCTCATTAGCAGTATATCAATATATACAAGTGCAAAGCCCCTTCTCTTTTGGCAACTTCCCTAAAGATCAGCAAACAGATCCAATCTAAAAGGAAAACAATATCCTATGATTACAAAGAATATTATCTACAAGAATTCCTAATATACAATAATTCCCAATACCCCCCTCAAGTTGGTGCATGAAGAT
>JANVCL010000003.1:8969091-8982060 GCA_026546855.1 Erythroxylum incrassatum | reverse complement strand
AGCTAGCACTTCATGCTTAACCCTCTCTGTAAAAGTTACAGAGTTCTCTCAACCTAATCTGTGGATACCGTTAGAGGCCGGACACTTGTGCGGCTACAGTGGTTAAGACAGATCAGTTTTGGAAACGGTTTGAGAGATGCATCAAGATCAAGATTAAGTTTCGGAATAAGGTACGAATTAAATTTCCGCTTTATTTTGATTCTTGTTAATCTTTTTATATAATTAAATAGATTTTGGTTTTCGGGAAATCAAAAATTACGGAAGCGTTTTGTGATTATTCCGTTGCGGTCGAATCAGATCCGGTCCAGATTTCCCAACACAAACAACATCACCAAAGTCTAAGTAATCATTCCTTATCTTTGCGTTTGACCAAAATATATTAGTTATCAAATCATCTTCATTCACTTGAATGGCATAAAAGAAATTAGGATATTCAACCTGCATTTTATACAAATATTCTAACATGCCACCTGTATCTCCCTTTTTCATGTCTCTTGTTCTTTTAGATCTTAAATAATTCTTATAATCCTCCGGAATAAAGCCAAGATTATTTCTCCTACTTGCTTGTCTCACCATAAGATCATGGATGCTTTTGGTGGAATTCTCACATCATTAGCCATTTCAATTTGCATTGTTGCAGCTGAAGATGTCTTTCTGTAACTTCTATGCAAAACAACAAATGTGTTTTTTTAGGACTTGAAATGTTGTAGTGATTGTGGTCCTCAACAAATTGAATCACTTGAAATTTTCCAGTTTTCACATTATTAACTTTCATTTTTGCCTCACAACTAAATATTGTTTCTGAACGTGGAACTCTTACATACAAATCTCTTTTATCAGGCATCCTTTTACCTTCAGCGCTACAACAAAAAAGCCTGTAAATTAATTTACCAAATTTATCTTTGTGATTTTAGATTGTTCTTATTCCAAAGCTGACATGTCCTCAGAATTTGAATTTACCAAATCAGTTAAATTCATATTACGGGTCTCATTGGCAACCAAATCATTAAATTGTGGAAACTCTTCGCACACTGTCCATATTGAACACAAAGCTTCTTCATTCGAAGTGGTAAGTTTCGACAAGGACAGTCATACAATGCAATTACTGACAATTGTTTTAACAATTCTATTGTTTTCAAGAATGAAGATGGACGGGCCGACCTGTAGTCCTTCTCACCAAAGTCAACAAGATAGAGATGCCAAGAACATAAAATCTAACAATCATTACAAAGCTCATATGTTCACGGTATCAAATTTTACGTCCTTGCAGGAATTATATAACTTCTCACAAAAAGTATTAAAAGAGCAAGACTCCATTGGAGAACTTCAGTTCCTTTCAAAACCAAAATAACATAAAAGTATTGTCATACCAAGGTCTATAGATTTGGTCTCGAGAGATCCAATTCCGGATACACAGGAAAGCCCCCATGATGTTTCACAAGGCTGCTCTTGTGGCGATTGCCTGCCTTCCTTAACAATCGTCTATGTTGTATCTTGTGGCTTAGGGGCAGCTTCTTCTTCATATTTTAAGAAATAATTTCTAAAAGGCGATGGCAGGAATTGCAGAGACATTATGATATGGTATGATGTGACCATAATTGCTAAGCCACCTGGTGATTTTCTAGGTCCCAAATGATCAGAAAAAGAAAAGAGAAATTGATCTCGCAAGCTAGGTGCACCGACATGTAGGCAAAAGCGATGTAAAACGGCAAGTCGCACGTTGGGCGAAAACGAAACGCCACTCTATTGGAGCTGTGGTCGACTGCGAGAAATATTCACATATAAACCCCACCATCCTATCACTACCACTCGATTTGAACAATCAAGTGGGTCCCGCATAAATTAGGAATCGGATGGATAAGAACCCTCCGGTTACTGACAAAAGTAAACATTTGAAAACAGACCCACGAATAAGAAGAAAGATACGAGCCAGAGGCAGAGGCAGAGTCGGCGTTGGATTTTCTGGGTGAAGCGTTGATTGCCAATAAAGTTATCCATCGAGAGCGAGAGATAAGAAGAGGAAAATATGGAAACGTTGATGATGAGAAGAAGAAGAAGAAGTGATGATCTTATGGGTTGTTGTTGTTGTTGTCGATGATGATGAGATGGTTAAATTATACACCAACTACTTGAAACTACCATCGTCGTTGTTATTGTTGTTGGGTCGCTGTTTTCACTTAGGATCCAAGTCTCTCGCACTATGACCCTATTGCTTAAACCCTCTCTTTTATCGTCGTCGTAGATCCATTACCGTCGTTTTCTCCGTCGTCCTCTGTCTCCCGCTTCCCATGGGCGCGACCTCTCGCCCCGCCGTCGTTATTGACAATGGCACTGGGTAATTACACCAAACCTGTTTGTTGAAATGCGTTAAGGAAATTCTGCTTCTTTGTTTGTGTTAATTTTTGTTGGGTTTTACAGGTACTCCAAAATGGGATTTGCGGGAAATGTAGAGCCTTGTTTTATTTTGCCTACAGTAGTAGCTGTTAACGAGTCTTTTGTGAACCAATCTCGGAGCTCTTCTAAAACCAATTGGTTGGCTCAGCACAGTGCCGGTGTTATGGCCGATCTGGATTTTTTTATAGGAGAGGAGGCGCTTGCTAAATCGAGATCCAGCAATGTATACAATCTCAGTTACCCAATTAAGCACGGTCAAGTTTACAATTGGGACGCAATGGAAAGGTATTGGCAACAGTGTATATTCAATTACTTGCGGTGCGATCCGGAAGATCATTACTTTCTTTTAACTGAAAGTCCGCTCACCGCACCGGAGAGTCGAGAGTACAGTGGTGAGATTATGTTTGAGACGTTTAATGTTCCTGGGCTTTACATCGCTGTCAATTCTGTGCTTGCTCTTGCGGCTGGGTACACCACATCGAAGGTTGGTTTTCACAAATGGGTTGTTTGATATAGGCAGTTTTGATCAATTTAAGTTTGACTTCTCATCATTAGTTAGGATCTTATCTTGAAGGTTGTTATTTTAGCTTTTAATCCTGCAATTGAATTGGCTTTACTGTAGAAACGAGAATCCCTTATAAATTGGAGATTGCCCATAACTTTCCTATATCTATTTATATCTTTATATTTGTGTATGGGTGAAGCAGTTGAATTGAGTGAACTGTTTGCTCTCTAATCTGTTTCTTTATTTACTTCAACTTGTTCTGAGGAATGTCTTATTGAACAATGTTCCACATCAATCAAAATAGGTTTGGAATTGGCATTTTGAGTAAAGAGGGGATTGAATTATGTGGATGACAGTTTGAGGAGTGTGGTTTTAATGAAAATTATAAGTAATTAGTATCTTTTATGAATTTATTTGAGTTTGGAATCGTTCAGTGCATTTTGGAAGTATTCCCTTACAAGTTTGTATTGGTAGGATGTTTCACGAAAGTTGTGATGAGTTATGAGCTGGGGATCTACTCTCAAATTTTGTCTATATGACTTCTTATCTTCCACTTTATGTCACCGAGGACATTGTATGTGAGGTGCTATGATTAAAAATCCATCAAGTGCTGTTGATCTTTTAATAGACCCTCACCTTTTCTAAGACTGCAGACCATTTTATCTTATGCTTATTGTTAACAATATAATATTTTTCGTTTTAGTTGACATATCTTTTATCTTTATCATTAGTGTGAGATGACAGGGGTTGTTGTAGATGTTGGAGATGGAGCTACCCATATTGTACCTGTTGCAGAAGGTTATGTCATTGGGAGCAGCATCAAGTCAGTTCCTGTTGCGGGGAGAGATGTTACTCTCTTTATCCAGCAGCTTATGCGGGTATGCCATACACTCTTTAGAAGTTCTATAGCAACAGGCGCAATTAACTGTGCTTCCGGATATTGTTGGTATCCTGCATATTTTGAGGTTAAATTTTTATGTTAACAAGAAAGCATGGGGATGACACAGATTAGATGCTATGTTCATTGATGTTGTTTGCAAGCTTGTGCTCTGGTTATAGAGACCAATTTTGTACTGGGTTATTCTTCTTGTTAAATCCTTTGGAAGATTTCTCAGAGAAGTCATTAATGGTTCAAAAATAGTGTGCTTATTTAATTTTTGATTACTTGTAGGAAAGGGGAGAAAATATACCACCAGAAGATTCATTTGAAGTAGCTCGGAAAGTGAAAGAAACATATTGTTACACTTGTTCCGACATTGTCAAGGTCAATTTTCCTTCCTTCAAAAAACAATTTAAAGATTAGCAGCACCCCAGTTCTTGAATAGAATGGCTTAAAAAATTCATCTGAGAGTTGATGTTTTTCTGCCGTTCTATTGTATGCTTGCTATTATATAGAATATAATTGTAACTCTTAGTCTCAAATGATTCCAGGAGTTTAATAAGCATGACAAAGAACCAACAAAATTCATAAAGCACTGGAAGGGTATTAAACCAAAAACAGGGGCGCCATACTCCTGTGATGTTGGCTATGAGCGCTTTCTTGGCCCTGAGGTCCGTTCTTTCCTTTGTTTATGAAATTCTTTTAAGTGGGAGCCATTCTTGCACACTATATTAAAAGTAGAGCTGGAATTATATAAGCAAGGCAGATAACTTGTTATTAGATGATAAAGTGACTGCCTAACTTTTCTTATAGGATTCCCATTTAAATTGCTTTTAAAGCTCTTCTAATCTGATGTACAAATTTTGAAATATCTCTTGATACTTTCTATTTTACAGCGCACAAGAAACATTATGTTCTTTAGTTAGTCCATTTGGTGACATTCCTTTCAGTTGCTATTATTTCCACTTCTAGACTACAAACTCTATTTCTTATCTAGTTTTCTTGTACTTAACCTGTGAAGTTTGTCTTGTTCACAGTCTTGTGAAACAACTTCTTGGTGTTTGCAGACACATCTTCTTCTGTAACTAGAATTATTCACCCGTACTTCCCCATTTTCTCCGTGACCAATTACCAAACAATACTCAAACTTATGCCTTAACTAGCGTGTGAGTTTATACTCTAGGAACCACATGGATAACTCTGGATATTTCTTCTTTGCATTCAA
The DNA here is from genome assembly GCA_026546855.1 of Erythroxylum incrassatum. Lineage (NCBI taxonomy): Eukaryota > Viridiplantae > Streptophyta > Magnoliopsida > Malpighiales > Erythroxylaceae > Erythroxylum > Erythroxylum incrassatum. The sequence continues at coordinate 8,977,056 of JANVCL010000003.1, read as the reverse complement.
AATATACCGTCAAAGCTGCCCCCTCTTTTTTTTTTTTTTACTGTTTCTTAATTGTTACCAGGTTTTCTTCAACCCTGAGATCTATAGCAGTGACTTCACCACTCCGTTACCAGCTGTAATAGACAAGTGTATTCAGTCAGCACCGATTGACACAAGAAGGGCTTTGTATAAGGTAGTGTATGTGTATGATATGTCAATTGTTTGAACCATACCAATAGATGTGATACATTTTAATGAAACAGCAGATCGTTTACTTTGTTGTGCCATATTTAGATTGTCAATAATTAAATGTTAATGAAATTTCTTCCACCAAAGGGGAGTTGAATTATTTTGTGATCCTAAGAATTTTGTAGATTTGCTCATTGTTGCTGTTTAACACATCATCTAATCACCTTCTGACGTGGGTTTTTAACTTAAACATGGGTTCTTGTTTTTGTTCAAGCATTTCCGTGAAATATTTTTTCATAAAGTCCATCATTTTGTAAGCTGAATCATTTGACTGCAATTGTCTGGTCATTTTGCTTTTCATCGGTGATGTAGGACAAATAGAAGCATTAAATAGTAGCTAAAACTCACAAAATTAGGAAACATGGCTGATGTTAGGCTAAGGGAATATCAAGTTTCAGGTTTAGATTTTACCTTGGAATGCTGAAATTTCTGATTTAGTATAGCTGGGTTTTTAGGGTTTGATTGCTGGAAATTTTAGGCTAGGATTTTAAGGTTTAAAATGGCTGGAAATTTTAGGCTAGGATTTTAAGGTTTAAAATGGCTGGAAATTAGGTTTGATATGGCTTGAATTTAGGGTTTTGATTGCTGGAACTTTAGGTTAGAATTGCTGGAATTTAGTGAAGAACACAAATAATAGAGGGTAAGAAACTAAATCACTCCTAGAGTTTAAGAATTGCTCTTAGAAGCAAGCATCACGTTTTCTAATTGAAAACTCAAATTTGTAAAAAAAAATTTAGGATATGTTGTTATTGACGGGTTGAGTACGTACATATTTATAGAAGTTCTTAGAATCCTTATTCTAGTACAAAAGGGTTTCTAGCTAAAATATCAAAATTGAATCTTATTCTAATAAGGATTCTTTATTCTTAAATAAGCTTTAAGTCCTAAACAAATTAAGACAATAAATCTAATTATTATTCCGTATCTAACAAAGACAACTTAGTATAAAGGAACTTCCTCGGCTCTTGTTGTCCTTGCTGTCACTTCAATTTCCCATTCTTCATTCCCCCAAATTAAAGCTTGTGGTTGACTAATTTGCCCTCTTTTTATTTTGTTTATAAACTCTCAGCCCTTTTGCATCATTCTCTGCATGTGTATTTAATTTTTCCTAACAACTCCAGTTGGTGTTCATTTTGTTTCAGAATATAGTGTTGTCTGGAGGATCAACCATGTTCAAAGACTTTGGCAGAAGGTTGCAGAGGGATCTGAAGAAGATTGTTGATGCGCGTGTTCTTGCATCTGAAGCCAGACATGGGGGGGAAATCAAAGTAAGTTTTTAAGTTTGTCAACTGTCTTTTAAAGTATGGATGCATTAATTAAGATGCCTGAATTTTTGTTTATTTGGGTCCTTAGGCTCACCCTGTTGAGGTAAATGTAGTCAGCCATCCTATCCAGAGATTTGCAGTTTGGTTTGGAGGTTCAGTACTTGCATCAACACCTGAATTTTTTGCGGTATATGTTCCTTTCTTAGCTCAAAATTCGTTGTTTGTGCTGCTCTGCTTTTTCACATGATGGTGCTAGAATGAGTCTATTGCAGTGCTAGTGTATTCATCACTTACTTTCCTTTTGGTAACTTTTATATCTCCAATCTGCTTGTGTCTATGTCCTCATGATCCAAACCAAGGTTAAATTTAGGAAAACTTTTTAGATGTGACTTTTTATGTAAATCTCAGTGTATCTTTATATTGGGGTGATGCCTCTTGATGTCTCTTATTAGTCAACTATTGATTGGCCTGCAAGATTTTACCATCTCATGTGCCTTACATTAGAGAAATAACTCATACCTTATGCTGGCATTGTATGACCGTGTTTGGGCCCTAGACTGAAACATCATTTGTATGCGCAGGCTTGCCATACAAAAGCAGAATACGAGGAACATGGGGCAAGCATTTGCCGCTCAAATCCTGTTTTCAAGGGAATGTTTTAGGTGCAAATACCAAACTGTGGATACATCGCACGTAAACTGTTTTCCATTGCTACTGTTTGCATTTTCAGATGGCCATGTCTGTGTGCAACACCTCTTCGTCACGGCATCTCTTCTGCACCTTTATATATCTCCTTCATCCAACCCTTGGATGGTGTTCATGGGTATTGGTTGGATGTGTACAATATGGACACTGGAAATAACTGTAAGAAGCCCAGTTATGGTATTTAATTCTTTCATTGGTTAGATGCAGATTTTGTTTAGAGGTAAATGGGGCGCACTTAGTTGTCTTAGTATTAGGTCCTTTGGCACATTAAGGGTCAGATAGAAACTGTGGTTTAGATTAACATCATTTGAGCCGAATTTTTAGTTTACAGCTCTATAGAATAGGATAAAAAGATTACCTTCCTTACATTTTTCCTTGTTCATTATAAGTCGGTAATTGTATCCTTTTGTTTGCCAGAGGATGCTTGGAGCAACTTACTAGTTACAGACATTTCATTTTTCTTTTGCTAAAACATTTGTACTTGATATTGATCGAAGGTTTTGCTTCGTGTTTCTGTAACAAGGGAAAGGTCATAAGTGGTTGTTACAGTAATGCTTTGATGAATGTTTTATCATTTTCTTCGGAATTCATAATTTTCTGTTCTATATGGTTTTTGGACTAACGTAACACCATGTGAAAAGAAACTGAAAATCTTCTCTAATTTCTCTACATACTGAATACACTAATATTGAAATTATATTGGCTAAACATATATAAATTAACCAACTTATTTACTCCCGTAAATTAAGTCACAAAATTAAATAATTTGAATTTTAATAAATAGTTTGAATAATTAGTGTTGCATCTTAAATCCTATTGAATATATGACAAACTTTTATCTAATAATGAAGCTCAAATTGTTGAACTCCAATATCAAGCTATTGTTAATAATATATCTGTAAAAAAATTATTTTGTTGTTTGATAGTTTGATGTAATTATTATTTATTATATGATAGAAATTGTAATATTTTAGATACTATATTTTTTTAATTTTATATTTGTATGATGATTAAATGATTTTTTATATTAATTGTGGCTATTATTTAAATGTGAAATATTTAAAAATTGATGTTAATCAAAATAAATAAGTTTTTATTTTAAATTGTTGTTATTATGATATTTGGAGACATGGTTGACGTAAAATTATAAAGTATACAATAGAATATACTAATGGACTATTTTGTAATTTTAAAAAAATTCAAGAACTATTTCATAAATTTAAAATTTTGTCCAAAACAGTATCCGGTATTGATCAATACTAATATAGTACTGTACTAAAACTTAATTCTGTACCAAGGTCGGTACGGTATTCATAAAATTGAATAAATCTTCTAGAAGATCAAATATTCTGATTTTCTTATACTCCCCCTCAAAGCTGGAGAATAAATGTTTTCCATTCCCAACTTGATGGTAATGTTTTGGAAAGTTAAGTTGTCCAGTCCTTTTGTAAGCATGTCTACCATTTGACCATTCATATGAACATAAGGTATACAGATAAGTTCACTTTCAACTTTTTTTGGATGAAGTGTCTGTCTATCTCAATATGTTTTGTTTTGTCATGTTGAACTGGATTATTTGCAATACTTATAGAAGATTTGTCGTCGCAACACAAAATTATAGGGCTATGCCATTTAACTTGCAAGTCTTTGAAAATTTTCTTTATCCATAAGAGTTCACAAATTCCTTAAGCCATTGTATGAAATTCAGATTCTGCACTTGATCTACATATTACTGCTTGTTTTTTGCTTCTCTAAGTCACTAAATTTCCTCTAATCAAAGTACATTAACCAGTTGTTGAGCATCGATCTGATAGTAAACCAACATAGTCTGCATTTATGTAGGCTTTTATAATCAATTATGCTCCTCTTCTAAACATGATTCCTTTTTCGGAATTAGCTTTCAGGTATCGAATTACTCTATAGGCAACATGTAAATGAACTTTCTTAGGATTATGCATAAATTGACTTATCACACTCACTACATGTGCAATATCGAGACATGTATTAGACAAGCATATTAGTTTCCCATCAAGTTTTTGATACCTTCCTTTATCAACCTCTTCATCATCTCTTGCTTCACTCGATTGATGATTCTTTTCGATTGACGTATCAATAGGCTTACATCTCATCATTCCTATCTCCCGTAGAAGATCTAAAATATACTTTTTTTGGGAAATAAATATGTCTTTTAGACCGAGCCACTTCAATTCCTAGAAAATATTTGAGTTTCCTAAGCTCTTTAATTTCAAATTCTTTTGCAAGTCTAGCCTCAATCTTTATAATTTTCTCATCGTCATTACTCGTCACAATGATATCATCAACATATATTATTAAAAGTGTAACGTTCCCTGCTGTCGAGTGTCTTAAAAAGAGAGTATGACCCCGTTGGCTTTGTTTGTAGCCAATATTAAGCATTACTTTTGCAAACTTTCCAAATTATGCCCGTGGTGATTGCTTAAGCTCATAAAGTGCTTTTCTCAACTTGCACATTTAGTTATCTTTAAAATATTTCTCAAAATCGATGGAGGCTCCATATATACCTCTTCTTCAAGATCACCATGTAAAAAAGTATTTTTGACATCAATTTACTACAAACACCAATTGAAATTAGTGATTAAAGATAAAAGAATGCAGACTATGTTCATTTCATACTTAAATCCTACTAATTTCTTGTCTTTTGGATGATCAACAATTTCCTATGTATTATTTTTATTAAGTACACTCATTTCCTCATTCATGGCACACTCTAAGTGCCTCATTGAAGTTTTAGGAAATAAGAATTGTATCTAAATTAGTGAGAAAACAACAGTTTTTATGTGAGATTTTTATTCGAAGAAACAAAGTGAGAAATAGGGTATTGAGTGCAATTTCTAATTCCTTTCCTAATAGCTATAGGAACATCTAAATCATCAATTAGTAGAGAGGATAATTTTGACTGTGTACCTAATTTAGGAGTTAAATCTTGATCTTGCAATTGAGTATAATTGCGCTCTTTTCTCCTTGAGTTGATTAGGATAGGTTTTTCGACTACTGGTTGTATAACTTGGGTTGATTATGATGTGCTAAGAGGTTGTTCATGTGACTGGTCAAGGGACAATGTAGGTGGTGAGTTTGAATTTTTAAGCTAAACAGTTTGAGATTGATTAGTTTTAGGTTAACTAATAATCTGCAAATCAGGGAAACATGGCTCATGCTTTTTATCTTCATTCACACTCTCCCATAAAGATGAGAATATGAATATAAAGGTTGTTTTTCAACAAAAGTGACATCCATTGAAATAAAAAATTTACAAGAAATCGGATGATAATACTTGTAGCCCATTTTGTGGAAGAGTAACCAACAAAGATGCATTTTAATGCTCTTGGATCAAGTTTTCCTTGGTTAATGTCATGAATATGAAAAAAAATCACGCAACCAAAGACTTTTAAGGGTAATTTGGAATCTATTTATGAATTTGGATCATCCTTTGAAATAGACTTATTGGACTTTTGAAACCAATAACTTTATAGGGCATCCTATTTATCAAGTGGGCTACAGTAAGCGCAATTCCTCCCAATAAGATTAGGGAACATTACTTTGAAATAACAATGTTTATGTAATTTCTATGAGGTGTCTATTTTCCTCTTGACTACCCTATTCTATTGTGATGTGTTAACACAAGATGAATAATGAACAATTTTTTTCAAGGAAAGCTAACAGATTTTGGTTAAAGTAATCTCTTGCATTATCACTCCGTAAGTTTGTTATTCTTACTCCAAATTAGTTTTTGATCATTTGGAAAAATCTTGGAAAATTTTCCCCAACTTTAGATTTGTTTTTCATTAAATGTACCTAGGTTACTCTTGTATAATCATTTATAAATGTAACAAACCACCTTGCCCCTGTAATGTTTATAATTCTAGAAGGACCCCATATTTCATAAAGGATTAGGGAAAGGGAACCAAACTTCTAGTATTACTAAATGGATAAGAAACACACCTTGTACTTAGCAAATTCACACACTTCATAATGCAAACTACTTATTTCAACATTTTTTAACAACAATAGTAACGTAGTTTTGAGCAAACTAAGTGGTGGATGACCAAGAAGATAATGGTGGAGCCAAATGTCCTCTTTATTGATAGAATAACTAAATAAATAAAACTTTGAATGTGTCTATCTTAGTTTCAAGGATATCGTCTTCCCCAAGACCAGATCTTCAAAATATAATGTGTGGGATAGAAAATCACTTTGCAATTTAGGCCATATGTAATTTGTTTTATGGACAAAAGATTGAGAACTAATTTAGAAGCATGTAAAACATTTTTTACATAATTATGGAACTAAAAGAAATAGTTCCCTAACCTGCATTAGTAAGAAACTTTCATTTGCAATTTCGAATTTTTGTGTTGCCATGACAAGGTTTATATAATGTAAAACGATGATGTGAGAAAACCATATGGTTAGTAGCACCTGAATCTATTATCAAAGTACCATTTTGGAGAAGAAAATAGGCATTAAGAGCATAAGAATTAGAGGACTTACCTGAATAGCCAAAAAGTAAGAGCTTTCAGGGTTCTCAGTTGATTTTCACATAGATTTCAGCTTTTTTGGCTCTCTCATGAAACATCTTGATTTGGTTGTTCACTAAGAACATCGTTAGCATTTGTCATGTGCACTTGTCCTCTAAGCTATCTACCTCGAATTACCTCCCTTTCCCCCATCATTGGAAGGCTTTCCATGGAGTTTCCAGAAAGTAATTTTGGTGTGATGGGCCTTCTTGTAGCAAATGCACTAAACCCCTTCTTGGTTAGGTTGTTTCTCCCTTTTATTGGCCTCCGTATTATAACCATCTTGTGTGGAATTCATCGCTGATCCTTCATTTATTAGATTGTCAATCATCACTCCTCAATGACTCTCCTCAACCCATATTATAGAAGAAGAAAAAAACACCCTTAAAAGATGGGAAAACTTCTTTCCTGAGAACTTAGACTTGAACTTGATCAAAATCTAGGTTGAAGCCTGCAAGAAATTCAAAGATTCTCTCTCTTTCCACAAGTTTTCGCAGCATTGTAACATATTCTCCACATTTCTTTTTAACATCTTGATAGTAATCCAATTCAAGCCGCAAGTTTGTCATAGTACTATAGTACTCAGTGACCGAGAAATTACATTGCTTTGTGGCGTCAATTTTATTTTAGATCTCATAAATCACCACAACATCTTCCATTGGTTTGATGAACGATTTTTCAAATTTCTCTTGCAATTGTTAAAAACATACAGGTTTGACTCACTTTAGGTGTCATAGACTTCCACAACCATTACATGATCATGAAATCTTCTTCATTCCATTTTGCAAACGTGTCATTTTTAGCGGAAGGTCCAGTTCCCATAAGATAGCTCAATGTACCCTTTCCTTTGAGAAAGATTTTAACCACTTGAGACATATGAAGATAATTTTGGTCATTGGGTATATAAGAAGATTGTATGTTCTACAATTATCCTTTTGACTGAACTAATGTTTCAGCCTCATTATTGGTACCAATAATAGTATATTGACTCTCTGATGAATATAACATTACTAGAAGCCAAAAATATAATTAAGTAAAGAAGAATTGAAAGAAGTTCACAACTAGTACCCAATATTTAGAGGAGGGTTTTTGGATGTAAAAGTCACCTAAAGAAGCTCTAATACCAATAATATAAACTAAAATTGCAACATCCCACTACCATAAAGCAAATACCCGAATATCACTAATGACATTCAAGTACATGCCTTATGATGATG